>KN732226.1:0-11068 GCA_000816745.1 Ancylostoma duodenale | reverse complement strand
AGCAGACCCAGAACCAACGCATCGGCTGAGCAACTACCAGGAAACCCGCAACCTAATGCAGACGGGACGTGTAACCCGGCAAGGCTGGTAGCACGTTGGCTTGCGTCAGAATGCATGTGTTCACCTGCCACTTAACTCAAAGCACCACTGCAATGGAAGCCCCTAAGCTACCAACCATGTCAAACACCACTGTTACAGAACTAGCACCCGGGCATCCGTGGATGCACCAACACTGACTCATGTGACACAACAGTACGACACATGTGTTAAAGCAAGAGAGCTGCCACCATCTCCTGATAGGCTTGCACATATGCAAGATGATAACGGTACTGTCCATACAACCGCATCTCTGCGGCACACGTCTATAGTTCTTGCTACACAACACGAACACATAAAACTGCCCAATTCATAGCCCGCATATCATAAACACTACAATACAACACAAAGCCTAAGGGGTGGATCCAACCAGCCCACTCACTAGGGGTCGTAGCAAACACAAACTCCTCGGCCGTTCAGCGAGCGGCTCGGGTGAGCGTGTGCTCAACGCCTCCGCGTCGGCTTCCCTGACACCAAGTTACCTCTTCTTGGCGTTGCTCCTCCTCAAACCGTGGGTTGTGCTTGATGGACTTGGCACTTGTGTTCCCTCATCTTTCCAACATCTATCGCTTGAACGCAACCGCTCCCCGCGCGTGACCGACGTCGAATGAACTTGTCTCGAAGATGGAAGAGAGCGAGACTGAACGCGCGCCGGCTAGTTATGCGTTTTCGGTGGCGGGGGCGGAGCCTAATTTGCGCATGAGGAGCGTAGGACCATTGCGCGCACGCGACCTGGCTTTCGGCGATGATGTTAAGAGAAGAGTCGCACGAAGTCGCGACAGGAGGCCTGAGCCAATCTTCTGCTGCTTTTCTTTTGAAACATAAAAGGAAACTTCTGTAAGATCTCCATCTTATTTTTATCAGATGTGCTTAAGTCTGAGAAACAACATGCCTCTCAGGATTTCGCTCTGCCTTTGTTTGCGAATTTTATTGGCAGAAAGTGGAGGTCTGAAATTTTGAATCTGCTGACTTTTTCCGGTCAACAAAACTAGTTCATGCGCAGATCTGCCTAGGATAGAAAGCTTCTGCCCTCTCGAGAACTGGGCAGAAAAATTGTGATTTGGAGGACCAACTGGAAGATGTTCTCGGAGAAGCTGTCGCTGAGACCCTAATTGCGGCCATTTCCATCACTACCTCGTTTCATGTTTGTTTGTTGTTGTCCAGAACACGATACCGCTGCTTCGAAAGATTTGTATCGACAGCTCAGAAAAAGTGATGGTCAGCAATGCTTGGAAGAAAGTGCTGGTCACGGGAAATTTCGCCAAGGAGAATTTTCAGCACTGTTGCTCTGATAAATAGTGTCTTCTGTGATCTAAATAGTGCATTTCTGTTACAAACACCCCCAGTGTGTGCATGTATTTCGCGCGACATGAGCTTTTGGGATTGCGTTTCACTCACGCTTTCATTTCGTTTTGCATTTTTTCGCAATCCTTATGTTTTGGCTTTTCTTTTTGAATACTTGTTTGAATTTCGCGCGCATTGCATTTCGCATTGCATTTTGTTTTGCTTTTTTTCATATTGCGTATGTGTTGGGTTATCTGTTCGGATTCGTGACGCTACTTGCCGTGTCTCTTCAGGATTATAGAATAACATTTATAGCATGTTTGATTTAGCTTGAGGCCATGTGTAATGGACATATGAGGAGTACCCTGATACGCCGCTCACTTCATCATACTAGACTAGCGACGTCATCTGGCCACGCAACATCGTCCACTTATCTGCACCATGAAAATCATGTCGCCAAGGCGGGTGCATGAGGAACGGTGCGGACCGGCACGAATCAAGTAGTGGCGCTTAAAAGAGAAGGAAGCCACAGTGACTTCCACCATCATGTTGACGCCGGTCACGGCCGTCAACGAGACCTGGAAGAACGCAACCCGAGCCATTGTGGAAGTGGCACGTTCAGAGCTTGACACGACTAAACCAGGTCGAGAATTGACAGACAGGCGTAGCTATGGAAGGAGGAAGTGAAAGTGGAGTGCGCGAGAAGGAACGTCTCTACCACGTATTCCCGGGTGAGGAAACGGATGACAACTGGCAGAACTACCTAGAAGCAAAGAAAGCAGACTGTAGCTGCCACGAACGCTGAGCACTACGACAGTGTTACAGGATCGCTAGATGAGAAGATGGCGGAGAACGCCTCATCTACCGACTGGCGAGATCTCGCCAGCGGCAGACCGAAGACGTCGAAAAGTTCTACGGAGTCAACGACAAGCACGGTTATCTCTTCACAGACCCCTACAGCCTTCTTTGCTGCTTTCTTCGCTTCTAGGTACTTCTGCCAGTTGTCATCCGTCTTGTCACCCGGGAATACGTGGCAGAGACGTTTCTTCTCGCGCACTTCATTTTCACTTCCTCCTTCCATAGCTACGCCTGTCTGTCAGTTCTCCGGCGACCTGTTTTAGTCGTGCCAAGCTCTGAACGTGTCACTTCCACAATGGCTCGGGTTGCGTTCTTCCAGGTCTCGTCAATTATCGCGACCAGCGGCAACTTGGTGGTGGATGTTACTGTGGCTTCCTTCTCTTCTAACCGCCACTACTTGATACGTGCCGGTCCGCACCGTTCGTCATGCACCCTCCTTGGCGGCATGATTTTCATGGTGCAGATAAGCTGACGATATGATGTGGCCACGGAGTACTCGTCCATGACTGTATGCGAAAGGATGCAGAGTGACGTCGCTAGTCTATTACGATGAAGTGAACGGCGTGTCAGGGTACTCCTCATATGTCCACTATACATGGCCTCAAGCTAAATCAAACATGCTATAAATGTTATTCTATAATCCTGAAATGACACGAAAAGTAGCATCACGAATCCAAACAGATAACCCAAAACATACGCATTGTGAAAAGATGCAAAACAAAATGCATTGCGAAATGCAATGCGCGCGAAATTCAAACAAGGATTCAAAAAGAAAACCCAAAACATGAGCACTGCGAAAAAAATGGAGAAGAAAATGCAATGCGAAATGTAATGCGCGCGAAATTTGAACAAGAATTCGGAAGAGAACCCAAAATATAAGTATTGCGAAAAAATGCAAAAGGAAACGCAATACAGAATGCAATGCGCGCGAAATTCGAACACTAATTTCGAGTGAGGCGAAAAAAATGCAAAACGAAATGAAAGCGCGAGTGAAACGCAATGTCGAAAGCTCGTGTCGCGCGGAATACACGGACATTTTATTGAATCGTTCGAAAAATATTTGGGATTTTCAGGGGGTTGCAAAAAAAAATTATTTTGTCCTAATAAAAGTACATTAATCAATGATATATTTTCTTATATTTCATTATTTTTGTTCGATTACCTTTTGCCGTCTTTCTGGTAATTCTATAATTCCTCTCTCGTAGAACTTCTGGTCTTTAAATAACAATAACTTATTACGCTGCTTAAGGCACGCGTGCGAAATAAAACGACATTAAAGAGAACACAAACACATTACAAACACAGGAAATCAAAACTCAGTAACAAATATCTCACGGTTACATTCAATACTACTAATTGGTCAACAATGGTTTGGAGACCAACCGCTTAAAAGAGAGAAGTGCCAGATGTTTGTACCCTCTACAAAATGCCACGTTATATGCTTAAAGTTGATTTAGGTAGGTTTTTCACGATTGTCAAGTCAAAACCAGAGACACCTCGGAGAAGATTTTATATGTAGGCCCAAAAACAACAATTAGACTTGTAGGTTTCACATGCCAAGCTGGTTCTTCTTATTTATCATTGAGATATGGTCTCACCCCCTCCTTTCCAACTTCTAGTCTTTCTCGCCAAAAAACTGGGCTACATAGGGTCTGATAAATTTATCTTCGGTGATGGTTTTCCCATTCAAGTAGTTCTGCAACGATCGAAAAAAGTGGTGGTAGAATGGCGCAAGATCAGGGCTATACGGTGGATGCTACAGCAATTCCCAACCAAACTCCAATAATCTTTGCCGTGTCGCTAAAGATGTATGAGGACATCTGGAAATCACCGAAGAGAGAAGCGCAACGTACCAAAAAGTCCACTGGCGAAGCTGTTCTGTTCAAATATGCCCAGGTTTAAAGACAAGAGTACATGGATACTACTACATATGTATATTATTACTAGGTTGGTGCATAAATAATGAGGCTTTTTTTCGCGACTTCTTTTACTCCCTTTCTCAATAAAAATTGAGGCTTTTCAAGTGGGTTTCCATAAAAACAATCCTTTCATTCCACTTATTGAAGATGCTGTTGAGAAGCACATCCACATTTGCAATAATGTGTTCTATCACTTCGGGAAAAGTTGGATTGCAGCACAGACATTCCGCGATCTCAGGGAGCCATTCAAAGATGGACCAATCAGCAAAGCTAACTAGGGAAGGATACTAGCGGGGCCCAGCCATTCGTAATGGCATGTGCACTGGCATAGGCAGTCCCTGACGCTGATTTCAAATCTGTGCCGCATATCTGCTGCGGAGTTCCCTATATAGAGTTAAAGCGATTTTTTTCCTTTTATGGTTTGGAGCAGGACGCTTATTGTCTGCATTACTAAAAATACTAACTGGAGAGATTCTAGATGGGAGGGAAAGTATACTGTAGGTGAAAGAGGGGCAAAAAGTCATACAATGTAGAGAAAATCCCAATTTTCGTATGAGGAAGGGGTGCATAGGTGGTGAAAACATGTGGTCCGTGGTGCAGTGGTAAGTGTCTCGCTCTTCAGATGGATGGTTAGGGGTTCGCATCCCCGTGCGGGCGAAGGTTTTGCATTTTTTCATTCAATGTTGAATTTCTTTGAAAAACATTTTGAAAATTGCCACGTCATCTTCTTTTCCTACAATCAGGAGTTTTGAAGTTTTAAAAGCAATTTGTGCAATCTTTTTGTCGCTCAATCATCACAGTACTGGAGGGAGCATCTGCACATGGGTTCTTCTGTTCGAAAGAAAAATTCAGAAATTTATGCAAACATCTAATAATGTATTGCCAATCATTTTTCTGAATATTGTAAGCGATAATGTCGTGTAAGTCGGACTTCTCCAGCAACTACGATAAGACAACTTTGCGGCGGAACATAATCACCAGGAGTACGAAAGTTGGCTGATCTCTGATTTAATCATTCATGATTTTTTTTACTTGTTTTGCATTTTCGTGATTTAATCACGTAAACGCAGCTGTCTACGTTGGCATCTGCAAGTTCAGTTTTGTTTCATGCCAGATTTGATTGGGTGATGCAAGGAAAAGGAATAAGCCCTTCTTTATTTGTTGTTTACTCTTTAAAAAATGCTTCGTTCAACCACTTCGTGTCATCTTATGTCATCTTACCTCATGAGTGCGTGAAATGGTGAAGCTCATTTTTCACGTAGGGAAGCCATAAGAGGCATTTTAAATGTTCTTTAACGCTTAAAATCCCAAATTACAAGTGAGAAGATAGTGTGGCAGTAATTGAATTTTTCAAGATAGAATTGATCGGAAAAAACATTGAACGAGAAAATGCGAAAATGTTTCGTGAACATGGGAAGAAACCATGGGCATCCACCTATAGAACGAGACGCTTACCATGGCGTCACGGCTCACCTGAGCCAGACGGCCTGCACACTTTCGACAAGTGCCGCGCTCGAGAGCTCTGTTGGAAAACAGCTGTAACTCTTCACCGAGGACACCGCAGCAGATATGGACAACGGATTCTTGAACAGCATGAAAAACTGCATCTGACAGTATACATCTTGTTAGGAGTTGCCGGACCCCCCTAGTATCCTTCCCTTGTAAGTTGAAAGATTGATCATATTCGTGAGGTAAGCGCTTCACAGTTGAAGGAGAAAGAGGTTGGCCGTTAAATTCCTAGCACCAGGAAGTTTGGGCAGCCTGGAAGAGGACGAAATCTTGACAACGAAAATGCTGTCCGAACTCTTCAATATGGACCGTTCGATCACGGCACTTTCTCTCAAAAAGCTCAGAAAAGCATGGGTACTGGCTGCATCGGCCCCACAAACACTCAGCCAGGAACATTGTTCAATTTCCATAGATTTTCTGTAGCAAAACGAGCAGGCTCCACTTCTGAGGGATCTCGTCAATCGAACCTCCTTCCCTTCCACGGCTGCGAAGAGTTTCTGGTCGTCGAATTCTGATCGTAGAGCTCTTCGTTCTTCATCTGCTGGATTGTATCTTTCTAATTGAACTTCTTGAATATTCTTCGGGTTGGTTTTGTTGATTTTTCTTCGGCCAAAATTTCGTTGAGATTGCGGAATGACTGTGATGCATTCCATGCTTTCCCGAAGTGGTTGAGCACGAAATGGTGAATGTGGATATGATTTTCGATAGCACACCTTTACTAAGTGAAAGAAGAGGATTATATGAAAAAGACTGCTCAAGAAGCGTTAGTTTTTAGCGAGAAAAGTAGTCCCGAAAAAAGTCACATTAATTATGCACCAACCTAATATTATATTATTACACTACATATACATGATATTTATATTTTGAGGTGCTTCCAAGAAACCAGAATGTCCATTCGGACCTCTGCTGTCAACAACTGATGCGATTAGATGAATCAATTTTGAAAAAACGATCAGAATTAGTGAGTCGCAAACGAGTAGTGCTCCAGACAATGCTAGACCGCATACATGTTTTTCGACTCGGCAAAAATTATTGGATTGATGTTGGTAAGCTGATTGGGAATTGATGTTGCATCCACCATATTGCCCTGATCTTGCACCACCTGACTACCACTTATTTCTATCGTTGCATATCTATTTGAATGGGAAAACTTTTACCGAAGATGAGGATATCAAATCTCACGTAGCCCGATTTTTTGCTGAAAACGACCAGAGATTCTACGAGAGAGAGCACTTATGAATTCACCGGAAAGATGACAAAAGGTAATCGAAGGAAATAGGAAACATATCACAGTTTAATGTCCTTTCATAATGAGAAAAACATTTGTTTGGAAAGCTTAAAAATCCCAGTTGCTTTTCGAACAGCCCAATATTAATTTGATCGAAATTTCAGAGCACTCGAACGCCAGCTGGAGACACTTGAGCCACCCTGTAGACCTCGCTATTTTAACTCTCACAGAGTACAGAAAATATTCGATCAGTTTCTTTCAGCCCTGTTCATTGGCCGTGTTTCTTGCGTAGGAATGTCCTAAGGAAACAATCGTGATACGATGAACACGTCAGTAGCCTTAGTGCAAACAAAACAACACTGGGAACAAAGATGATAGTGGTAGTCAAAATATGTGATAGGCATAGTCATGAACAAAGGTTGTCTTGCTTTCTTTCATGATCCTTGAGCACCAATCAGTTCTGCTGCTTCTTTTTTCTGTCATTTACCGTTCCTAGTGAAAGCCAACTGGAGAAAAATGCGTCCACGTATGTAGCTAAAAGTTTTTGATCAATAACTATTCAAATTCTTACACCTCACAACAGTTCACTTCAATCTGGGAATGTGCAACATTTCTACTTCTTCCTTGGGAAATTTTTGTGACTGGCATATCAGGCATGTGCCAAATCTTTCTTCTTTTTTTTTGAAAATCTTGCACCCGTCATGTGGATGATAGCCAAACATGCCCGTCATTTTCACCCTTCCTACCTTCCAATGTTAAGTTTTCAGTAATATTGCTCCTCACAGACCAATTTACCAGCAATTTTTACGTATACCCTCCTTTACAGTGAAGCTAATGATAGAGGATGAGTTATGGAATATCATGGCTGAATTCATTACACCGTGCAACGGTGTCAGCAGTGCTAGTGCACCGGGAATCTAGATTCATCTGGCTCCGTAAAGTGGTTCTTTTGCCTGAAATCTGCTTATCTCTTGTCACCATTGTTTATGCATAGCAGTGCATGCGCGATGATAGGATTCCGCAGGATCCTACGTTTGTCTCTAGAAAAATCTCACCAGTATTCATACAGCAGGATCTTCAAAGCGTTGTCAAGCTCTGTATACCGGTTGGGGCAGATATAACGGTAACATAATGAGTTTTCTCCTTTGATGAAGCATTTTTTGCCTTGACGCCACAATTAGTTGGGAGGTCGTTTCGGAGCATTTTACCAGAGCAATTCTCCAGCACATAGGCCGTGTTTAATACACAGCTGGGCCAAGGATAATATATTATATTCTAGGACCTACCTATTTGTTTCGAGTGGCCACCCAATTTCTCAGATATTTTTCAGTGGGGTAGTAGTGCTGGAGGTATGGGCTTAATTTGGGCCTCCACTGATTTTGCGTTAACGGAAGGGGCTCCTCAAAAATGGAGGATGAACTGAACCGCAACCTCCGCGCGCCGCGGTCAGATATCTCACTCAACATTTTAGGGGCTATGTCAAAGCTGATGGGGGATATTCTCAGACGATGTGCTGCAGATATTTCAACTAAAAGTACATAGTCATTAGAAATCCTGTGACACTTCCGAATTATTTTCATGTGTGCTATTTTTTTTTTGGTTGTCATATTTTTGGTCCACCCTATAGGAAGATCTTCAGATTGTCCATAGAGATGTCCCTCCATGTGGATTTACCGGATAGCATGCGACGAGAGCGAGTACACATTGTGGCCAAGGGTCTCGAGCTGTCAAATGCTTACAAACTTTTGCTGAGGTACAGCTCTGTAGCCCAGATAGGTGTTTTTCTCTGTGCATCTTCGCAAAAATTAAAATACTTTCAACTCATTGCGGACAATGTGATCCACATGGTGCACCACGCCTTTGGTTTTCTGTATGGCCATGTGATCCACATGGTGCTTCACTCGGAAAGTGATTTTCATGACCATAAGACGTTCCCTGTGGTCAGGTGGGGCAACTGGTGAGTTATCAGAAAAAGGGAAGGAGACTGTGCTGCCTCAGGGGTAATTTACCTTATAACTTGTAGTACTTGCGGGGAGCAGTATATTGGGGGAAACTGGGCGCCCATTGTTTGTCCGCATTAAAGAACATCTAGAGGGTCTCAATAAATCCAAACTTTCCATGCCACTAGGAACTCACCGTGTATTACGTTACAACAACGCTATGTTTGAGGTTAAGGTCATGATCTTGTCGCGGGAACCCGAAATTCTGGCTCGCAAAACGTTGGAAGCATTTTGGATTACGTCCAAAAACCCAAAAATGAACACAAAAGAGGAGTGCATTGCTATAACAAACGAGCTCGCGCTGTACCAGAGCCCATGCGGGTTTTGACCTACGTTGGCGGATCTGTAAGGCACTTAAATACCTTAAGCGGCGCACGTTTATCACTAGATGGTCCGCTATTCCATCGGCATCGCCGCTGTCAAGGTGAGCACTACGGTTACCTTCTTCTCTAGTACTGTTCTGGTCCTATCCCGCTTGTTGGATTAGGTCCTGTTGATGTGATGAGGTGTTTGAGGGGTAAATCATATTTGTCTTTGACTTTTCCCGACTCTGACGAAGGCGACTGCGCCGAAACGTTAGCCGTTCAATAAAAAGATCAAAACAAATTTTGGCCTTTGCTCAAACAGACCACAAAAATATCAGAAAAATGCCCTCTGGCCACCCGCGCTTGTCATGCGAAAATATGCTCGGTCCGCAACGTGTTAAACTCTTACCGAAGAAGTAGACGGCAAGCTTTTTTTGTACATTTTTATTCATTCTCTACTTCTCATCTGCTTGTTTGCCGAATAATTTGCGTAAAAAAGGCTGTCGCTCGGATTAAAACGTCTTAGAGGTTCAAAGGAGGTTTAGAGAAGAGGTTCGCTTTAGACATCTAGGCTAGAAAGAAAGAAATGCCAAGGGATGTAATAGATGTGAAAGCAAAGAAAATATTTACTCAGATTGAGACACAAACTGGGAACCCACGTATCCTACGCGGTCTTCAAAGCAGATTCTATCGGTGAGATCGACGTATCAACAGCAAAACCCATTCGAGGGACCTACAACGGTATCAACGGACTTTGAACCCTAGTGAGGGGTGTGGCGCGTTATACCTGGAAAGGGGATGCGGCCAAGCTCTACGATTGGTTAGTTCGGCAAATAGACTAATTTCAGTGTCCATCAGCGCCGCCCACTCTAGGTATAACGTTCCATACCCCAATGAGCCATTGAGAACCTCTAAGAATGTGACTTCTTCTTTTAGATGTCGATGCGATGGGCCTTTTTAGAAGTGTGCAACCATGCAACGACTTCAAATTCGGTGGTTACCTCAAGTGCACGCCACCTGTACCCTTTATTTATAATCTAAGGTAAAGCTGCTAGGGCTGCATTCAGGAAAAATGAAGTTTCTGAGCAATATGTATGCAAGCTTTTTATTGGGTTGTTCGGAAAGTAATTGGGATTTTTAGGCGTTGCAAAAAAATTATTCTCTCATAATGAAAGAACATTAATCAGTGATATATTTTCCATATTGTTCGACTACCTTTTGCCATGTTTCTGGTGATTTCATAATTCCTCTCTCGCGAAATTTCTGGCCTTTTTCAAAGAAAAAAATCGAAAAACTGGGCTACATGGGATTTGATGTCCTCATCTTAGGTAAAGGTTTTCCCATTCAAGTAGTTCTGCAACGATTGAAAAAAGTGGTAATCAGATGGCACAAGATCAGGGCTATATGGTGAATGCAACATCCCTGCTCCAGCTATTTTCGCTGAGACGCCAAAGATGTATCCGGTCTAGCATTGCCTTGGTGGAAGACCACTCCTTTGCGACTCGCTAGTTCTGGTCGGTTTTCTCGAATTGATTCATCTAATTTCATCAGTTGTCGACAGTAGAGGTCCGAATTGACATTCTGATCTCTTGCAGGCACCTCGTAATGCATCACACCTTCGTAGCCCCAAAGGAGTAGTGTTCCACCAAGACAATGCTAGACCGCATACATCTTTAGCAAAAATTATTGGAGCTTGATTGGGAATTGTTGTAGCATCCACCGTGAAGCCCTGATCTTGCGCCATCTGAGTACCACTTATTTCAATCGTGGAAGAGCTACTTGAATGGGCAACCCTCTACCGAAGATGAGGATATCAAGTCTTATGTAGCCCAGCTTTTTGCTGAGAAAGACCTGAAGTTCTATAAGAGA
>KN732224.1:0-11216 GCA_000816745.1 Ancylostoma duodenale | reverse complement strand
AGAGTGTCTCTTGTGTAGCTGCACGTGATACACACTTCATTCGACGCCCGAAATATACGGTAAGACTGGCCCCTGACCCTCCGGAACTTTTCATCTTGTGAGTGGTTCGACCGATGGGAAGACATTGGGAGATGGTGTCTGGTGGATTTTACTAACAATAAGTGATAGAAGCAAAACATGAAAATGAAAGGAGTCTTACCACATACACAGTGGTGTCGGTCTACTTATCAGCTCCTTCGAACCAGTTCTTACACTTCCATCTGTAAGCTTCAATATGTATGTGGTGTACTTTCATTTTGATGTTTTTTTCACTGTCACATCGTAGAATTTCCTACCAAGTGCATTCTGCAGCGGGCGTCCTCCCATCAGTGATCACTCGGCCAATACCTAGCTCACCTAACTAACTAGTAACTCAGACGCACTCCTTGTAATAGTGCATTCACTGGATAGATAACTATTGGTAGGAGTATCATGGACTGATACGCCTCCACTATTCATTGAAATTAAATAAGCTTAAATGCAGCATCCACGGAAATCTTGCCGTTACAAATTTTGCTATATTCATAGGTTAAGTGCTACACTAAAAACGAACTATGGATCCAATTTCTGTCAGATCCTACAAAAAAATGCAGTTTTCATTGCCAACTGGTGTGTACCATGGTGAGGGGAAAATATTCTAGGAATGTCTAAGGCTTACAGAACCAATAGGGGAAGATTGGCCTCTAAATACTCCGTAACTGAAAATAGACCATTCCCTAAATTCGAACGGACAGAGGAATAGAGAGAATGAGAAAGAAGAAAAAAAAAACAGAAGCACACACCACTCGAGGCGGTTACCGATAATATCTATGTCACAAACAAGAAATGTCATAGAAACTATTCTTTTCAGAATTTTTATGCACATTTGCCATATATATCGCCACTGTCGATAAATGTCCATCAGATATAAACGCAGACAACTAGGAACATAGGGAACACCACAACTTAAGCTAAGCATCTTGTCAACGCACTATTTTAGCAATTAATGAATTCCTAGATGTTTACAATAAGAGACAGGTAGTGGGGCGTCGAAATAAGTCAGGAAGCTAGGGCTAATTGTAATTATTAGGCTATTACTTGGCACCGATTTACGAATATGTACACATCGAAGAGCGCACATCTATGAATACACGTATCTAGGTGTCCAAAAGAACAAAAATAAGAAACGGGTTTGATCAAAACTCTATGTAAAGGTACTGTTGATCGTGGGCGATGGAAATTCTATGTAAACAGGATACAAACGCTTTTTAAGAGGCGACTCATCTCTTGAGCGAGTAAAACAATATGATCCTAATGATGAGCTTCAAAAGAAAAGAAGAGATATGTAGGTACAATATGCACTGATCTTATCCTGTTAGGCTCTATTATGGATATTATTAAAGATAATTTCTAACAATGGCAAAATTAGTGATCACATCGGAAAGGTAAGAAAGACATGGCAAAATAGAATATTTTTAAACAAGCACACGGAAGACATTCGTCGCTGGCGCTAACATTTACGTCAGCCGCAGCTCAGATTTAGTATACACACTCCAGGGAACATCTCATTTAGTTCCACCGACATTTGCAATTTCATTTCATCAACTTCACTGAATCGCAGATAGTACAGGATCGTTTCTAAATTAATGTGGAGAACCAGATTCTCCACAGCAATAGACAAATGTCACCCGAATTCATAAAAAAAATACTTTCCTTAACTACATAGATTCGGTGCTTCTATACGTCAGTGGTCCCACTACAGACTCCAGACTCGTAATGTCCTTACGCGCAACCGGCGGAAAATTTTCGAGCGCACCCAGCATGCGGCGCGTGCGCGGCGCGGCCCTCTTGCGGCAGCGGTCCCCTTCGTTCGTGTGATTTTTGGCCCATATAAGTGTTTTTCGTTCATTTTCTTCTTTAGTTGAAGTTTATTTGAAGGTGTGAGGCCTGTGGCTGACTAATATCGACCGGACGGCCCCAGAAGAGGGCCGCGCAGCGCACGCGCCGCATGCTGGGCGCGCTTGAAAATTTTCCGCCGATGGCGCGTAAGGACTATAGATACGATTCTAGTCGAAAACTTGCGCACAGAGGTAGTTGAGGGTGCTCGTCATCAATAAAATCATACTCATTTTGCATGGTAAGTAGGCCCGGAGGGAACAATCCTCCATCCATCATACGACCGCTCACTGCCAAGATGAGTGGTTGCGCGACTTTTCCGAAATGAAGCCAATACATCCGCGCGTTTGGCGCGCAACATGCGTGGTCTTGCCCGCTATGGCTCCTCGTTCAAACGTTTCGTCGGGGATTTGCCGGCGATTGGAACGGCATTTGCCCCCGAAATTGTCTGAATATCAAGTCCGAGTTCGCCTTCATATCCTGATACGTATTAAATCAGCGGACATCCAGCTAACCTAGCTAAACTCTTAGCTGACCTTCCAGCTGAGCTCACCTGAAGTTTAGGAAGGTTTACTGCGGGGTTGTGGTGTCGGCACTACTGATTCATCGATCTTTCCAAATTTGACTCTCCTATCAGATCTTTCTGAAGACGCAGGAGTTATTAAAGGTGCTAGTTACATATGTGTATGTTGAGCCCATTTCAGTAACGCAAACTCTAAAAAGGTCCGAAACCACATCACACCACAGAGACATACAGTGGCGGCCACGTATTTAGCACGCCCACGATTTTCGACCACAGAATTTTTTACATGTCTGAGCACAAGGATGAGCTATCAAAGCAAGTTTCAAGTATGTGTCGGAGCTCTACGCAGGCTTCCTTCCTATTGCTTACCAATGGCATAGAGTCCGTTGGAACCGGAATAAAAAATAAAATTTCAATTTCGTCACTTTTCGCAAACTGGCTATAAAAACTTTGTATCTACTTGTGGAGAGAGGTTAAGTGGTGATTTGGATTGGGCACTTTTCTGCTTAATATTCTGCTGTGAACGCTAAAAGCCTACTTTCCGTACCAGCTGCAGCCACCGACAGAAACGGAGCATCAAATTTGTCGAAAATTTCATCTTATTGAATCTCGAGAGTAAAGCAAGCCTTGGTATTTTCCCGTGAGTATCTGAATGCCTGCTAGTAGCGCAAATCAGGGAAAATCCACAGCCAAAATGCATGTTTTCCCTTTGTGTTTACCATGAATCCTTTTTTTCGCAATTTTTTAGTTATGTGGACAGCTCGTGTTCTTCCCTGAGGTAAAAAAAAAACTGCGCATCAAAACTAGTATAGCAAAACGCGCATTAGTATCAATAAAACCACATTTTCCATTGATTCGATGAAATCGAGTGAGAGGGGAACGAGAATATTCTCGTTCCCCTCTCACTCGATTATTTTCAAAAGTACTGCATTTTCGGCACTAAACGCAAACAATTACTGCAAATCAGTTCAGGAACATTTTCTCGAGAAGTTGAGAAGAGGTAAGAAAGAGAATATTATGCCGTATCATATTCTCGAGTATTATCCTGATAGCTCATTGCAAGCTTGAAATACAGATTTTATATTTTCATCAGTCGATCGCCCAAAATTGGCAGCGTGCTAAATACGTGGCCGCCACTGTATTTGGGGGAGACCAAGGCCCGTGATACCCCCCCCCCCCTTCCAAACTTCAGGTTACCTCACCTGAAAGATCAACTACGAATTCAATCAGGTCAGACGCATGTCTGTTGATTCCATGCGTATCAAGACATGAAGCTGAACTCCGAGTTGATGGCGATACCATCAGAGTTGATATCGAAAATCAACTCGGCGTTGAGCAAGTGGTCAACTGCGAATTGACTCGTCAGAAAGTTGAAGAAATAGAGCTGTCAGCAAAAGAGAGGCCGATAAGCACTTACCTAAGCTCAACTCTGAGTTGACATACAAAGTGTGTGATTGACTTGATGTGGTCTTATGAATGGTTCAATTATTTCGTCCAGATATGATAACGGCTAGCATGCGTATATGAAAGAAGGAGAAGGGAAGGTTTCATTCAGATATGAAGGAGAGTAGCCTAACATGGTAGGGATGTAGTGGCAACAAAATCGCTCGCACAACATTTCATCTGCAAATGGGTCCAACGCATGACGGTTGGCCAAAATGAGTGCGATATTCATGATCTACACCACCGACTACCCTCGCATACGAGTTTTCAGATAAACTCGATTTTTAGCTTGGGGTCGGGAGTGGGGCCGCTGAAGTACAATACATAGTACCATAAATACTGAACTTGCGAGTGGCTAAGAATAAAGCAGCAAAGTGATACAATGAAGACGTAATTCTCGCCTTGAGAAGTTAAAGGTATGGAAATTCAAAGAGAACAAAAAGTAAGAGAAAAGTAAAAAGTTATCGTAGAAAAAGAATATTGCGCAAGATCGCCCGCTCCCTCAAATGCACTCGCTACTACTTTCAATGAGCACATATTTGAGCAAGGAATTTGGAATTTACGCAGCTCAACCTTAATGGCTAACCAATATTGTATTATATCATACTGCAACGCATGAATATAAGAGTTAAAGTTGAACCCCACCAAATAAGTTTGATGCGCTTAGGTAGCATGAACTCAGAGTGGTAAAGCTGCACCATACGGAAGAGCGCATTAGCAAAACAGCGTAAATCGAATGGGCACGATTCCCAAATTTGCAGGATAGAAAAATAACGAACAGAAAAGCGAAAGTAAGATTGGCTAACGTGAAAAATGAAAAACAAAATCACATGGTAGAAAAACAAAATCATATAGCAGTTTCTCTCTCGAATGTGGCGAACGCGTTTGTGGACGTGGCACCCTTGGATTTGACCGATGTAATGGAGCAGAGAGGTCGTACTCTGTCACAACTACTATCCAAAGGACCGCCGTTTTTATCTTCGCATACCTGAATTGAAAATACAATATACTACTGGTTTTGAAGACTATTAATTTCCGCTGCACAGTGCCAAAGGCACAATGTTACCGTTCCAAATGAAGGTAAAAAAAGAGAAGTGACAATTGTTTGGGAGGTTTTCGCAAGAATCAATGTCGCATCTAGAACAGAGAAAAAGCAGATGGTTACTATCAGAACAAAACTAGCAAAATTATTACAAATATAGTGAGTGTGGCAGTTGCCTGAGCCATAGTGGCAAATCAGAGTTTCCTCGACAGTTCTTCGTCACAAATACTATTTGATATTGAGTATCAAGAAAAAAAAACCTAAATTTTGAGAAAACCATATGGTTCACTGTCGCGTAGGGGATTCTATCGGGTGCGGCGGGCGCAGGCGCCTTGCCGACAGCTAATGATTAACTGGAGGGCGCGCGTTTGGGCTCAGCTAAAAAAGGGGCGTAGATGACGGTGTCCTGCGGCTACGCACGCAGCGCGCAGCCGCTAAGTGACAGCCAGGATGGCTCACGCAGAGGGGGTAATTCTTAAACTCTAATTCTTAAAACCCTCCAGAAATTTTTTTTCGAGCATTTCTCTTTCGAATGGACCCTTTAGATGACAGTTTTATTTTGAATGCTCCATAGCGGTAATTCATCGTTGTTAGTTAATAAAAGTAGTCGAAACGCACGACATTCACATTCTTCTATGTGAGTCGGGGTAGCTGTCAGCAGAAGTATCGTAACACTCGTATATCCGTAGGGCATCATTCGCCACGCCCCTTTTCTGGCTGAGCCCAAACGCCCCGCCGCCGATTAACTACAGGGGACGTCAATCACGATCGGTATGCACGCACCTTGGAGCACCGAAGTATCCACGTGGCGCTGGCGAGGCAGCACTGGAAATCCACAGCATCCAGCAGCGCCACGTAGGTGGTGCCACGCTCCAAGCCGCCGAGAGTACCGATCGTGATTGATGTTCCCTGTAGGATCTCCTAGCAGTTGACAGTCATAAAGGCCGCCTAGACGTGAACAAACGTGGTAATACTTACCGTTTCCAGTATGATATGCGGAACACTTCTAATATGCTGGACTATTGGACTTGACAGCACTAGGACTCGACACGAAACTCACCGCCTGGTGGCTCCCGAGCACCTCCACTTCAGGTGGTATGAGCAGCCTCCGCGCCTCAGGAATTTGTAGCGGAAATTGCTCAGCTCTGTGCACTGCTAATGCTGGTCCCCATGAATCATCCGGGTTCAGGACCGTGGCCCATCTCTGAAGGGTTTTTGACGATTAGGACCCATGTAAATAGAAACGCAGAATGATGAAGTTACTTACCTGAGCAAGAGAGCCTCTTGCAGAACATATTTGTGCTAGCGCTATTATCGGCACAAACAACAATGGAACAGTACTTATGGCCCATCCGAGAAGGGACGTCCAGTACGGGAATTCGTACTTCACATAAGAAACCGAGTGCCACTCCAACCACAAAAAGCAAAGGATCGACTGAAAATCATTGGTTTCCCACAACAGTTTGGCACGAGTAATTCAAGGTACGACTCATAACATAATCAAGACCTGAATCGACTAGAAAATCGATGATCTGCAGAGAAAACACTAACATCGATGAAGTTCAAAACGAGGATCCTCAGTAAAACAAGAACAGTTGTCACGCTACAACCGTCAGACCAAGGAAACTCGTAAACAAGAATGACAGCTCATCTCTGGGGAACCCAGAAAAGTACGCACGGAAAAAATAAGGGGGAAAATGGAGTTAGGGGGGGGGGGCACCAGCCCCAGCACAGGTCTCTTCGGGGGCAAGCTGGGCTTCGTAAAAGGGCCGAAAAGCAAAGGCGGCTTCGTACTGGAAAAATTGTGGTTTTGTTACTTCTAGAACTAGGAAGGCATCACGTTCATCAGGTGCGACTGACGCGGAAAAATGGCTTGCAATGAGGCTGCTCGCTCTTTGAGCGGACAGGCGACTGTCCGGTCCAAGTATTCCGATTGGAGCACATATTCTACATACACCGTAGGATTTAAGGATTCCTGCGCGGTCTAAACGCAACCAAATGAAATGATATCTTCATTAACAAAGGAACTAAGCGAGCACCACAGCTGTTTGAACTGACGACCAAAACTTATGTACCGCTTGAAAGATATACGCGAAAAACCCTTTCCCGGAAATTTCGTGGAGCTGCTGCGAAGTTCTTGGAGTGTGAGAAGATCTAAGTGGGCACTACAACTGTATGCTCAGTGTTGCCAGAACCGATGTACGGCGCAAAGAATATATGCGGGGGAGACCTCAGCTCGCCCCTCAGGTCGCCCAGGGCGACCTAAGTCACTTACTGAGCATACTCTTTTTCATTTCACATAATTTTCGGGCTTTTGCAGCATACACTTTTTCTTCAAGGTCCGCTTCATCGTTCAGGCACCTGATGGATTCGATCCATGGAGCATGGAATTCGTAGGAATTCTCGAAATGTTGCTAACTTGAGGTAATTTGGCATTCAGAACACATAATGAGCATACATTTTTTTTACTTCACATAAGTTCCGGTCATCCTTAGCAAATACTTGTAGTACCCCTTTAGTTCTTTTGTTACTGAAGATTGTAATTCATTCCGTTGCGTTTACGCTGTGCAGGAATCCTTGGAGTCCTACGGAGTCCAAGACCGTAGATCATGTGCTCCAATCGAACGACGCCGCGGACTAGTTTCAACCCGTTTTCCCTTGTAATAAGAATCACCTGTTCATTCTCACACGTTCCAGTGACCGTTTCATTTCCTTCCATCACCGTTTATAGGGTAATTTACACCAGCTGCGTGCGTGAGACGTACGCATCAACTTGCGAAGGATTTTCCATGAGGACCGGCCAATGCGGCATGAACATCCTCAATGAAAAGAATGTACGGCCGCCTCGAGGCCGTAAACGCGTGCCTCTGAGCCGCGTCCGCGATGCGACTGGCCCTATCCTTCATCATATAGACGCACGCTCGTCAAACGCACGCACCTAGTATAAATTGCCCCTTGATCTGCTCAACTTGCTAAACCATTCCTTTTCGGATTGGAGGTTTTTTCTTCAAATCTATGCCTTTTTTTGTTTTTTTTGCTTCAGAATGTTGTGTCTTTACGTTCCTCAGACTATAGATTGAACTAAGAACTATGAACTCGTGCCCCACCATGAGCTGCTCCCCGGAACTCCTATTTTTGGAGTGGGTTAACGTTTTCCTTTCGTTTGCATGTTCAAAGAGGGTTTCGCGAAATTTTGGTTTTCAAAGGGGGCTTCGTTTTGACTTTGGCCCGGAGAAGGCCTCGTGCAGGGGCCTGGGGGGCACTTGGTATCGGTCGATGATATGACCTGTCCTACACGTTCTGACTCGTTTGCACACTGGGTAACTAATGTTCGTTAGGTGTACTAACAAGTCAGAGCGTTTTGGACGTGTCAGCTAACAAGTCAGATCGTGTAGGACAGGTCATATTATCGACTTATACCAAGCGCCCCCTCCCAATTCCAGTTTACCCCAAATAAGTGTTAGGTTTAAACTATTGAGACACCCAAGACCTAGGGTACAGCACTAGGTGGTCAGTGTCGGTTAGGGAGTACTAAGTCCAACTAGATTCCGAAATGAGTTACTAAGTACCTACATACTAGGATTCTTTCAGGAAAAGAAGGTAGCAAAAAGTGACTTAAATAGCGGTTAGTGAAGACGACGAATGATGTTTCAGCAAAAAAAGGGTACTGTTCAGCGAAGACAGCCTAATTCATCTCAAATTCAAACTAAAATCCTCGAAAAAAGGACCTCAGTATGGAACTGTTTGATCCCGCTAGAACTCGTTGAAACTTGTTATAGCACCTGTCAGATATAATAAATTGTCATTGGAGCATGGGGTAGTGCGCATCCACAGTCAAAATTTCAAAATGGTACGTCTCCTACTGGTTGAGCAACACCTGATTATCACTGGAGCACGCCAGAGTGCAGGGAAGGGATGGAGTAAATGTTGAACGACAATGATCTTCAATCACGATTTCGATGATCTTCCAGACGTGCTTCTCTGAAATCTGCTTGTGTCTAACATCAGTAGACGGTTAGTGGTTGGCACTACGCCTCGGACATTAGTGCTAGGGCTCGAACCAGACTCGGCGGCGGAGGTATGGGATATGCCCGCGCTTTGTGACCCCTTGGCTTTGGGGCGGCGAGGGGCTGCCATCAACGCGACATGCCTCAAACTTAAAAACTATGGTTTATCACCGAAGGAGGCCGTAAAATATTTTTAAAAAAATGATCACAACAACCAAGAGAATACTTAGAGACATCTCTACAGAGTTACGAATCGTGTTCAAAGCTTTTAAATTAATTTTAGTGTTTTAAAAGGCATTTAGCGAGTTAAGATAATAAACAGGATGATGTGCTAGATCCCACTATAATAAGTAGCAGATACGGGGAACAATGCAATAATGATGTAAGGCCAGTGGATAGATTGCCGATCCATGAAACCCCTGAGGATTCGCCCTAGGCGGTAATCCATTTCCCGCAATAGGTGCGAGAAATGTCCATCCATAATCTCTGAGGTCAGATGGCAACACATATGTATTCATACACTGATATTCCAACGATTGGTGCTCTTTCTTCGGCTCCTTTATCTTTTTGTTCTCCATAGTGTGTTTTGTTCACAAATCTTCCATATCGGTGCCTAACTGTTTCGAACTGACGATTTCAGAAGAATTTTACATCTGTTCCTCAATATTCATGAGTCATTTTTCATAGTTGCTCATATGAATGAGGAGTAACTAGTGTTTCTCTTCAATAATGCAAACCTTCCCCTGATGGCGCCACTCGCCGCTCGAAGAAGCCGAGCCGGTTTGGCTTCCTAGGACGTCGACGCGCGTCGCCGCACGGTGGAGCCGACGCTGCGATGCGCAAGGTATGGTCGACCTAATTTGTGACGGCGGCGGCCGCCGCTCGACGCCCGACGCCGGAGGAGGCCGCGGCGATCGATTCGCATGCTGCGCGTGGAAGCCGACGCGCCTCGACGCTGATCGCCGTCGAGTCTGGTTTAAGCCTTAGCTGGGCCATGTCGCACCTCGACCGCACCTTCCCACGGGCACAATCTGCCATGGCTACAGTATCCGCCTGCCTCTGAACCCTTTATAGCTACAGAAGACAGCCAGTGAGACAACTCGTACATATCCTCGCGCGCGATGGACCGTAACAGTAGCAGTACTCGATAACCTACATGGACCTCCAAACAGCCAAGTGAATACGGACTACTGATCCGTATTCACCTGGCTGTTTGGAGGTCCATGTAGGTTATGGAGTACTGTTCCCTGTAGAAGAATCAATTCGCGCAAAACGTTTTTAGAACATATCGTAACGAATATAAATGAGTATGAAAACCAAATTAAGCTCCCAATCACTGGTTTGATCCTTTGGATCACAGGGGTATCAAAAGTCCCCGAAATAGAGTACTTACGGATTAGCTGTTGTAGTGAAAATTCCATGCAAAGAAACATGGATCCATGCACTCTTCACCCACTTCAGCTAATTCAATCAGTTTTATGAGGATTTTTATCACATGAGCAGAAATACGAGATGTAGGCATTTTTCTTTTTTTTTGTGGGGTCGCTGAAGTATCTTTTCGAATTTTATTTTTAACTTTATCAAATAATACGTGATCAATTCAAAATAAATCCGTGTTTTCTCGCATTGGTCTCCCAAGACTTTTCGTATGTTAAACTGGAGTCTCGTAACTTCAACTGAAATTCTTCAAATGATATTTTCTTATCGAGCGTCAGAAAGACAGTGTTCTGCGCAACTTAAAATGGTTGCCCAGAAAATTTTGAAAGGGATTTCTTGAATAAATCAGGTCCTTGCACAAGCGCTGATGTCAATATCAAACTTTCTCATGCGTGTTTTATTTCGTTGAAAATTTTTTCTGGTGGAGCTTGAGTTCATCAGTCATTGAGTGGTGCTTGCGAAAGTGACCTATCACCACCAGAAAAGATCAACATTGCCTGTAGCATATCCCTAGGAAGGAAGAATTCCTGCAAGTGGAGAACTAGAGCGTTGGGGATCACCTGATAACACCTCAAGACAAATTAGTTACCCCATAGGGGTCCGAGTCAAGAGGTGCGCTCGCTCGTTACCTGGGTCATCTCGCACCTCGACCGCACATTCCCACAGGCACAGGCAACATTGACTACAGTATCCGTCTGCCTCTGAACCCTTCGTAGGTGGAGAAGACAGCCAGTGAGACAAGTCGTACATATCGTCGCGCGCGATGGACCGCAATACGATAAATACTGCTTGATAATATAACAGAAAGGAATTGGTTCGCGCAAAACTTTTTTAATATCTTAACGCATGT
>KN732223.1:0-11217 GCA_000816745.1 Ancylostoma duodenale | reverse complement strand
TGCTGAGTCTGTACTTCACCACTCGCACCTCAGTTCCAAGCCGAGGACTTCGGCTCTTGCTGCCTTTAAGCAAGGGATGAGAAAATTCAGAAGTCCTTTGCTCCATGTTGCATATCTATTCCTTCTTTTACTGTTGATGAGCGATGGAGTATAATACAATGAATGTCAATCGTTGCAGCACCGCAGACAAAGTAGGGGCGGCGTCGCATGACTTCGCGGCAGTTCAGCTTATGGTGGGACTCTGGGAAGTGGTCTGCCTTGCTTATTTCTTCCAACGCTGCTTCGTTCGTGTATGTGCATTCAATCAGCGGTTGAACGAATGAGAGAAACGGCAATCCCAATCACACCGAAGACACAGGTTCCAGATGATCTAGCACACCGCAAGGGTAATGCGGCGCGGTCGCTCTGAGTGCAGTGCACTAGCGATTTCATTGCACTGTCTGCTAACCAGTACTGAAGAAGTGGCGATTTTTTTTCTTGCAAATGGACATTAATCTGAGAGCACAACTGTTCCCGAGAGTTTTTCCATATTTTTTTACTACGAGAATATTTTTTACCAGAGGGCTATTTTCTTTAATTAAGATTTTGTGGTGGATACAAACTGGTAATACCGTCGTCAGAATGGCAAAAGCCAGCAATCTAGTTCGAAATTTATTGTAAGAATCAGTTTAAAAAGAAAAATGAGGAGATACACAACGAGAAAAACAGAGAACAACAGAATCGACTGAGCGAGAACAACTGGATGAGGAGAAAACAAGATTAGCGGGTCATGACTAAAGCAAAGGTCCAATCGCCGCTTCAGGAGAAATCAGAAGTCACAGTGATGACTTCTCGAAAGTCGCGCCTTTCTTGGTTGCCTGAGTACTTGATCAATTTGCGCGTCGGGACCGCCTGTAGATCAAGAACGCTGAAGAGATGAAGAGATCACATGTGCCGCATTCCTGCTACTGAAAATGAACAAAGGTGAATTACACAAAGGACGCTTAAGCCTACGACTCTCTCTTACTTCATTTTTATTAATTCACACAAGAAACTCAGGACGAAGGAAAAGCTGCATGCAGAAGACATGTACATATAGCCAAATTCGGAGTACCCAAAAGAAAATGACTCTAAGGAATGGAACAAATGGAGAAAAAAGAACTTCAGGACTTGCTAGAAAATGGTGAAATGAAAAAATAAAACCCCTAATGTGAGATGCGTTCCCGAATAGGAGGACCTTTTTCCCAGGGATGGAGCTGCGTAACGCTGCCATTAACGTGTTTTTTGCAGTGTTCTACTACTCGGCGTACGTGAAACAGAGCAACCTCGACTGATGAAGACCGACAGCGGCCCGGTCTTTCCTCGTCCCTCATCCTCCTCACTTATTTGTCCTTATTCCAGTAACTCACTGTATCGACCGCGCAATGCTCCCAGTCACTTTGCACAGCTCAACGGTTTTCAGTGCGGTGTCCACACACATACACAGGCATTGTACTCGACACACGTCTCCCCCATCTCCTGCCATTGAATCGCTCGTATTGTGATCGCACTTCTTGTCATTTTGTGATTATTGTTAGCAGATTATCGATTAAACTTGTAACTTCTCACTGTCCGATGTTTTTCTGTGCAAATGCAGAGTGTTAGTGACGCTGACGAGCTTAAGAATTCCATGAAAAGTCGTGTAATGTCAAGGAGTTCAAAAAGTTTGAAGTGGCAAAATCAGCAAATTTAGCTTGGTTGAGTGCAGTTAGTGCGAGTTCTCGAAAAAAAAAAAGAACGGAGTGGAGGCGAGGACGACACCAGAATTTATGAAATTCCTCTTTGGTCCAGAGGCGTTAAAAATGCCGATTAATCTCCAAGCAAAGAAAAATTAGCGCAGTTTTTCTGGGATCTTGGTGCCAAGAGAGCCTGGTTGTGCCAAAAATGCAAGTGAAATAAAACGAAAAAACTAAGAAAATTCAAACCACCATTTCCTCTTCTGATATATAGTTTTTCGGTAAAATTTGGGAAAACCGATGCAGTTGAGGTTGTGAAATTCTTAACTTAGGTTATAAGTGAGACTTTAATCACGGTGATTGGTCGCAAGGTAGCCCACATGGGGTCCCAGCACATGTCCCAACCTGGATCCGATTGCTCATCCTCATCGCTATCAGCTTTGCCTCAAACTTTCTTTACTTTCTTCACAGACGTGATTCTTGATGGACCAGCTCTATTCGAAGCAACAGTCTCGGGAGATACACTTCGATGTACCGAAAAGTATCTTTGCTTCGATTGTGCTTACTACAGTTCTAGAAAGCCAAAAAAAAAAACTGTGCCAAAAAAAAGATCAGGTAGAAAAGGCGGAGAGTACGACAATAGCGGTCATAGAGGTTCCAATGTTTCATTTTGTCTACTGCCTCCCAGTGAACAAAACATAGGACAGTATTTGAAAATATCCTCCATCTGATAGGAATCAGATCCTGGGACATTCACTGGAGTTCACGACCATAGTGCTTCACCTATTGAGCTTAAAATCAATGTCCTGTTTTCAAATCTGTATACAGTTCCGAGTAAGCCTATGTCTCGGGTACAGCAAAAGCCTGCTAACCGAAATGACCCCAATCGATTGAGTTCTGGGCTGGGATTCATGAAACGATAACCAAGCAAACCCAGGCTAGCAAACCAATTTTTGACGTCTGCGTCTCTTATTGTTAGCTCTGTGTAGACAATACGATAACCAACCCCGCTAGCCATCCTTGGTTGGCTTGGTTATCGTTTCATGAATCTCAGCCCTGGACAACTGAGTGGCCACTCCACAAAACCAGTGGTTATGCACTTGTCATTTCCACACGGTTTGAAATAATAGACGTGATCTGAGCGCTGGAGCACTGTCCTGAGGCCATATGGGTCACTGATGATTACCCAGAGTAAACGCCGCACAAATCTACTCAACGTTAACATGGATGTCAACGCGTTTACCCTGGGTAATCTAAGTGATGCATCCAAGCCATGGTAATACATCCGCAAATGGTCTCACATGAGAGTCTGACTTCAAGGCGGAACATTGAGAACTACTGATGAAAGGGTCTTTGTCTCGGGGACACCAAGCAGGCTGCACATCCGGTCTAGTTCAAGCCTCGAATCCAGCTAATTTGTAAACTTAGGATCTCTGGATTCACATGTTTCTACCACCTTTACTTTCCGTGCATTATGTTCCTTTAAAAGTTGAGCTCGAGATGTTACCTCATTTTTGGCCCACCATGTAATTACTGAGTGCGCAACCAAATCCATAGATGATATAAAGAATATTTCCGCTATTGCCGTTTGTCAAGCGTGGGTTCAGTAGTCTGCTGTTGTTGCACATCTTCTTTTGAGATTAGGCCATTTACGTCTATGAAAAACTAGCAGAAAACTCGTTGTGTGTCGAATATGTAGATGACGGGATAAGTAATATTGTCGGACAAATAATGATTGAGATCGATATTAATTAATTAGTAACTGTTGTAGTTGTCCAGTGTCCATTAATTAATTAGTAACTGTAGTAGTTGAACAGTTTATTAGAAGAACCAGAAGAGTATCACAAGCGAGTAAATACGAAGCGAGTCGTATGAATATGAAAACATACAGCAACTATGGTGTATGTAGCCCAAGAGGTGAGGTTCCAGAACATTCCGAAGTAGTTCCATGTTCGACGTCCAATGAATCTTGGCATGATCGATAGCTTCTCGTTTCTCTCTTCTGAGCCGTAACCAAGATTCATATAGCACTTTCTTCGTCTAACGTTTCGGCTTATTCGCCTTCGTCAGAGCCTGGAAAATAAAGAGCAAATGTAATCTGCCCCCACAAACGTCTCATCGTCTACAGAAGAATCCATCATGTGTTAAAGAAAAGATAACCGACGGGATTAAAACTATGGTACCATTCGCTCACCTTATACGCTGCCAAGCAGGACTTTGGGATACCGTGAGCTAGACACGCGTTACCGTTAGTGGTAGGGGGGACCACCAACCTAGCGCCTGGATAGGTCAAAACCCGCATAGACAAAGGAACGCCACGAGTTCATTTGTTATGGCAATTCCACTTGATTCCAGAGTACATAGATCACAGCAGATCAATAGTAGATCAAACGTTCTAGATCACCTCAAACACATAACAATCAATGTCCTACAGCAGTAACCTTGTATGCTGTTGTATGTTTTTCTTTTAGAGAATCTTTTGTCTTTGTTCATGTTTCGGCAATTCCACTGCTCAAGGTTCTGCATTCACATGCAATACACCTCATCCAGCCTGAGAAACGGCTACGCCAGCGCCCTTTGCCTCGTCTGCTATCCAGCAAAAAGTTATCCGCAGATGTGCGTACCCACTCGTTTCACTGCAACGTTATTTTTACTCGATCTTCTGCTGATAACGGCCTATCATCTGCTCCTTCATCAAAATGTGTTGTTTTTCGGCAGCACTCCGCATCTGTGGAAAGGAATGAACACCTGAATAAAGTGGATTGGATGACTGAGACCACAGGGAACAGGTATATTACCGCTGTGCTTTTTTACAGTGACGAAATAAATTGCACACTGCTGGATAAAAATAAATCCACGATTAACAAGTGCTTTGAATATTTGAACAAATGTTTTCAATATCCTGTAACCCCCTCGTGACAGCAAAAGCGACATGCTGTCGATTTCTACGTACCCCCTGCCACTTTACAGTGACCCCATACTAAGCATAGAGTGACTGACATCATGTGACGACGGGCTTGCATGAGCGTAAAAAACGGCGATTTTTTTTTTCAACGATCGCGTGCTACAAGGACATCTTGCCAACAAGAGTCCATCTGGGGAATTTATGGGCCATGTGTCGCTTCCATATTCTATGGAAAGTACGTGATACCCAATATAGCAGACAAAAGGAGTGCTCAACAGTCAAAGATAGGTGAACCGCTGTAGCTATTGAGGTCCTCGCAGAGGGTTTCACGGATTCTTCTCGTCATTCCTCCATTGGCATATATGCAAATGAGCTTATAGAGAGTGATAAAAAATAATCTCACAACACCCCACAACAACATGTTGCGAAAACACGCGAACATTGCCCTCATGAGTAGTACAAATCATAGATTAAATGTACTAAAAGAACAAAAGTTATTTAAAAAGCTCTCCACTATTGCCACCTCATCGGGAATTGAAGGGACGTCATCATCAACGTCAACGTCAGAAACTCATTATATCCTTATCTTACATGTATAGCAGGAAGAACTCTTAAGCAGTGGTGAACTTAAGCGGAGAAAGGGTACAGGGAAAAACCTCTGGCTTTGGGGGCACAGTTCTGGACCTGAAAACCCAGAACTTAAAAGTTGAAGTTGACCAAAAATATTGAAGTTGATAAAGAATATTTTTAAACTTAAACTCATGAAAATATTCAGCAAATAGTGGGAACAACAAAAATTTGGAGGAGCTAAGTCGAGTCAGTTATTTATCAAGTGCTTCTGGAAAAATCAACAACTCATCCTCGAAATAGGAGAGAGGGGGCTCTCCGTCCGCCTTAGCTCCTGGGCAACAAAAGCGATCCGCCTTTGCTTGCAAAAAACCAAGGTTTATGTAATCGCCTATATTACAGAGCGTAGTAAATGAATAACTAAGTAAATAGCGTGGAGGACTGGCATCGTTCATAGAACCACCGCTGAAAACGATCATGTCGTAAAGTGTTGATGATTTTCTACGAATTCTTGTTGGCCTCCGTGATCAGAACCTTTACCAGAACCCAGTTTAAATTAGCCTAAATTGGGCGAGGGAAGCTCTAGATGCATGAATACGGATTCAGAAACTCACCGGCTGGTTGAAGGGCTTCATAAGACCAGGAGTCCTGAAGTTGACGGTTTTTTCTTATGAATGAGAAAATACCAAAATGACTAAAAGGAGTATTTCTATAGTATTTTTCACAGGGGAACATAGTTGTGAAGATATCGGAGATATAAAAAAAACGCAAGAAAATGTGTCGTATTCGGGGAACTGTCGTCTATGTGTTGAAACGGAGTATACACCTTCACTTTCAACAATGCCGGACTTTTAAAATAAAAATTAGTACGTTGGCTTCTCCTAGAAGCTAACGACCTTCCCTGCTTATTGATGAGTTCTGGAAAAGTTGTTCTTCTAATCTCTTCCTTCGTCATCCATGGGTAAAAAAAGGAGTTTTTTCAGTCTTTTCCTCCTGCCAAGTCTTTTTCCTTGACTTTCTCACTTATTTATTTGGAGCATAGGCGGAATGAAATAAAACACAACTACGACAACAAGAACGAGAGCAGATACACATACCACCTCCGTAACTAGCTCTCTAAGCAGATTGGGCTACTCGGGAAAAAACTCTAGCTTGCAAAACTCTGTTAGAGCTAGAGGAAATTGTGTAGTCGAGAAAACTTCGGGAATTCTTACTGGATAGCACAATTCTGCTCTTTCCATGGTTTCCCGGTCAAAGTCACACAGTGCATAGTCTGTTAGCTGAGAGAGGGCCGATGGAATGAGTTTGTCTGCAATTGCGACCTCATCACGGTGTTGGCCAACTGACCTCATTTTGTACACTTTTCTGTAACTGTTGATGTGGTGTGATTCCTTCCATTTTGATGTTTCCCTATTGCCACTTAGAACAATCCCGTTCCAGACTCATCCTATGATGGAACCAGTTCGGTCCTAACTGCAGACAAAGTCACTGCATTGGCCCTGTCTGAGCTAATAGGCTATACCCAGAGTAGAGGGTTTACCAAATTTTATAACTTTCAAGTACATACTTTAGTGTCATTCACAAGGGCGTGTACGTGATTGTGTCCATTAATGTAATGTACTTTACAGTTTTTCACTGCGATTGTTATTATAATGAGCTTTCTCGCCACGCTAAGCTTTTTTTCCAAATTAAAATGTGTCTTCGAGGCTTACGTGATCACTGATGAGAAATTAAAACGAAATGGAATTTAAGATATCTCTTATCATGGGACTTCATTGGAGTGTGTTGACCCCACATTTCTCTCAGAAATTGAATATTCAAATGACTAATCAAATATTTATCAGTCAAAGTGGTTGACCGTTCAGTGCTTTGGCACGGTTTTGTTTCCAGAAATTCATGCTGTGGTAGAATTGCAGCACTGTTTCATCTTCGACCAGCTCCCAGAAACAGTAGCAGCCCCTCGAAGACCTCAGGCGCACGCGACAAGAGGCGTCCCTGCTCCGAATTGTTGACGTCAGTTCAAGTGAAAGCCAACCCATCACAAGAGTACTCTAAAGTACAACCTTCGCACAGAAAAAACACCGCACTGCGATGAGTGTTCGGCCTGGGAGGGCTGCGTTCGTCGAAGCGAATCGGCTCTTCCTGATTGTACACCAATGAGGCTGAAGTGGCAAAATCCACAGGCTTATTAGGGGTGTGATGGCCAATGTGTTAGATACTGTATGGTTAAATATTATATGTATTGCTCAATACTTATTTATGCATTTATTCATTACACAACAAAGTATGCCACTGATCAAAAACTGTAAACTGGGTGAAGTTAACAAGCTCAAAAGCAAGAAAACCAAGTCAAAATCTTTGAAAAATATCAATAACTCGCAACTAGGTTGGATATAGCTTCGATGTTAGTCTTTAGACAACCGGAATCGGAGAGTGTGAACCCTTGAAAAGTGATGTACCGGAAGGAAAATTTCGCACCAATTATAGAGTTTGCTAAGTTACTTTTACTGTATTACATGCTACTTGAAACTCTGACAAAGGCAACCTTGTAAGTGCAAGGAGGCTAACGCTGTATTTCGATTGCAAACAAGTCTCAAAGCAAATGTTGACAAAAGGGAAATCCCTACAGCCCTGGGACTGAAAATAAGGGTTGTATGTAGTGATTGTTGTCATTTAAATTCTCAATTTTTAAAGACCTCTAAATTATTTGATAGATTCATTCGTTGCTCACTCCCCAGTATTCCACTTGCTTACTTTTGCCAATGTCAAGCTCGAAATCACCGCTTCTACCGGATTATTATTTATCTACTTCGACATTTATGTACATATTTATTCACTTATTCAAATGTTTATTACTTCAGGTACGTAATCATTAAGTACATAAATGATCGCGTAATACCGACGCACAACAGTACCTTTTGAAGGGAAAATGTGTATGTAACCATTAACAAAGTGAGCAGCTCGTGGAGGAATTTTCAAATTTTTAATGGAAAGCTAAATTGGAAGTTCCACTTCGATGGAAATGATTGATGTATATGGCTCATCCTCTCTCTATTTCTCGCAAAATATGAAAAGAACTAGGGAATGTGTTCTAATTCTGCTGGTTTCGTTGTTGGCAACCGTTCCGATCGGGTTCTGGAAAGCTTGGTCGTTCTCTTGGGCTTTTTGCATGCCATGTTTTGGACTATGAGATTGGAAAGATGGAATAGTTCTCGTCGAAACCAAACAATCACCTTCCCTATGGCCTGTCACTAATGAACCAGTTCGGCGCTTCGATTTATTTACATATTTCATTAGCTCAAAGCTCGTCCTTAGCACGAGACAACTCCAAGGTTTAGCAATGTTGACAAGACAGGAAGAAGTCGGAAAGAAATGAAAAAGCGGGGAAAAATACAGAATCTTGATTAAAATTACCCTTCTTCGATAAGTGTAGATTGTTCCTCTGAAAATTAGCTGACATCTATAGGAAATATCAAAAATCAAAAACGAAAGATCTTAATGAATATGATACGTCTCATGGGTGGAGCTTGATCTTTGGATTCTTTTTGTTTCTGGAGAATCCTTCTAGAATCCAAGAGACCTGTACTCCAGCTGCACACTCGCAGTCGCTTCCCTTCTGGGGAATATCACGCAGTTTCCGTTCTCCTTCGTGTTCATTAATGCTTAAGCAAGAGAAAAGTTTCGTTGGAAAGCGCACGCGCACACCCTCGCCTAGAATAACCGAGTGTTAAGTGGCAGGCGCGCAGCGGCAGAAGCGTCTCGGGCACCCTTAAACACTTCCTGGAAAACAAGTTCGTCAGCAAATCCATGCCAGGCCGACGGACGCCACTTCTCGCGCGTCGCACAATACCACGGGGACGAGGCCGGCCCCGGAGACGAGGTGGCGGTGAAGGGGTTCCCCCGAGGAGCGTCTCCAGCAGATCCCAGGCTAAAGTCAGAGAGAAGTTTTTCTTTGAGAAATCATAATTTTACAAAGGTCTCCGTGAACATGTAGGTGACATAAATTGCCTCAAAGATGGCCCTATAGATCAAAAATTTCATCCGAAACGAGCTTTGAAAAAAAAAAGAGGTGCTGAACGCCATGGCGTTCTATAAACGATGACCCGAAACGGAGAGGTTATGTTCCTGTGCGAGGGGATTATATTCCTGTGAATGGTCCTTTCCCTGAGTGGCCCAATCGCAGAAATATCACCCGCCCCATTTCGCCTCATCATGACTCACACCTACGATAAACTGCTAGGAAATCTCTTGTCCCCAATTTTATGTAAAACCGTAAGAGTTCACCTAAGTACGTACATAATTCTTAGAATTTTTTTCGGAAGTGATTTGAGAGCTAGTAGATGTTTAAGATATAGATTTCTTTGTACTGGGATTCATCAAAAATTCTGAGTATGTTATGACTTGCTCGTCCTTCATAGTGAACGAGCTCTCCAAGAAAAACCTACAATCTGTTCAAGCGGCACGTATCAGTCACTGGTAATAAGTAAATGTAAAATTGCAAAATATGTGAGGCTTCACTCAAGGAACTCGTCCATTCTGCGTGGGCTGGAAGCCTAGAACATCCACGAGATGGCTCAAAAGTGTGAAAATAGCTGCTGAGAAGTGAAGTATTCGAATATTCTGTCCTAAAAGAAAATCTATGATTCAAATGGGGAAAATGTACGAAAAAAAAATACATAAAGGTTCATGGTAATTAAGAAGGGGGATTCTCCACACGTGATGTCTGTGCTGTTTCTTCTTCAAGGGAATGGCAACAGCTATTCCATCGATACCGTGGCTCAGCGATTTCAGAATCAGCAGCGTTTCTAATAGCAGGGGGAAGAAAGCGAGGGTTTTACAGTGCATATCAAATACGGGGTCATTTTTAAATGGATTTCTCCCCACCCTCTCGTGTGAAGTTATTATATGTAGTGATACGTTTTGCACTAACCCAGACTCCAACATCAAATCAGCTATATTGTTAACATTTCCGGCATTTGCCAGCCACGCTAATCTACATATTTCTACAGATGTCGAAGGAGAGCGATCGCAGCGGCGGCTTCTAGGTACAAAGTTGTAGTTGGCCTAAATTCAGAACTCCCACTTCTTCACTTCGTTCCAAAACTGTCACCTCCTCCAAGAGTATAGCTGCTCAGAACGTCCCCACGACGTCGTCACTGCTCATTCGTCAGGGTGAGGACACAGGAAGCTCCCTCATCATCGACGTGTATTTGTATGCTCATTACGTTGACTCAGAACGCGTCGACGCTTTCGATTGGAATGCACTTCGAGTAGTCGAAGAGTAGCCATTAACCATGCATTTCGTCGGTTTCTTTCACTTCCGTCTTACAACACGCACGATCCTCTAAATCAAACACATAGCGTCGCAAAAACGCTTGCCCTTCCCAAGCTCTCATCAGATTCACGAAAATGAAGGAAAAAAACAAACATTTGCCGCTCATGATCCCGTGTTTTCAACCAGGCTGGGCCTTGTCGGTAACGTAGATGGATCGCCGCGCCGCCCGCCTCTTATGCTTATTGGCAGACGGGCTCATTTGTTTGCACCTGAGATTGCAGAAAAAAACTACATCTCATTATGGTCGTCTGCCTGGGAAAAAGAGCCGAACAGAGGGAAGTCGTTAATCAACGGATAGCGTTTGTCCCAAGGAGATGGCCAGGATAGGAGTGCGCTTGCAAGTCGCAGCAAGGTCAAAGGAGTAAACTTTTGCAGAAGGCACAGCCGCCATCCGGCAGTTCCTGCTTCGACAGTGGGCGGGGCGGCTGCTAGAGGCGGATGTTCCAAAGTGTAGACGTCTTTTCCTGGCATTGAGCCAAGTCTGAGTTGAATCTGTGCTGGGAAGGAATTCCGTCGTTGGGGGTTCTTTAGCCTCACACCCCTCCGAGATCGGAAGGGCCAAAATGTCGCTTTGTGTGGTCGGAGAGGTATAAATAGGAAAAGGGGGCCGCCGAAGCAGGCTGGGTGAAGCCGGCCGGGTGGAGATGGATGGCCGAGAGGGCTGGGAACAGGAGCCGAAGGTGATGTTTGCTAGTAATTGACGTCTTATTATCCGT
>KN732217.1:5245-20116 GCA_000816745.1 Ancylostoma duodenale | reverse complement strand
AATTGTTTATTTTTATTATTATTTTCAATATAATTTTTATTTATTATTTATTATTATAATTGATATTTTTATTAGTTTTATTTCTCTTGGGTCCCCAAAACGGCAGAGACCCCACTTTTTTCCCACGCCCCCCCCCCCTCCCGCCCACTTTCTGCGTCCGCCACTGCTACATACATACATTTGTGTATGCATGTACATGTAAATATTTGTGTACACATAATTATCAAAATCCACATTACACATTATAAGTTTCCTTTACCTTACTGACGAGTGCAGGAGGAAACTTATAATAGCTTTGTTTTCGTATAAGGATAACGCACGAATCGAAAACAAGCAACAGATCTAAAATTAGAATATAGAACTACATTTAGGAAACGGACCTTTTGCACCCTATGCGCAATAATTATGGGCGGGGCTGCAGGACGGGTGAGAAGCGCTGGGATTGGTTGACTGCTGGCAGCTCCAAAATGAGGGGTTGCACCGCAGTGCGATGAACGCGGCGAAAGCCCAGGACTTGGACGAGTTGCGCGGCCAATGTTAGTCGGATTGCCGGCTTTTTTTTTCCTAAATAACTAGTGGCTTCATAAATTTATTGTGCTACATTCAGAAAACTGCGACAGTATTGGACAGTGAACTAGTCTAAACGCTCACCAAAACATCACTTTCAGCCTTTAAATCGTAGGAGCCCAAGCAGAGCGATGACTGCAAAAAGCTAAACGTCTTTCGGGCACCTCCGTTTCAAAGGTATATGGGCGCGATGATGTAAAATACTAATATTTTCTAATCCGTTCCCCTAAAAGATGTGGCAAGCGTGAGGGAACCTGCAAGTGTTAAAGGCATACAGATGGGAAGAACTTGCCACTGAGTAATCCCATTCTCGCCTCCTGTGACGATGAGTGGGTGGCAAAGGTCTTGAAAAACAGCATTCGAGAGAAACATTGGATCTCGATGTAGCTAAAAGAAAACAACTGGTCCGAGAAGTGGCTAATCCTTTCCAGATGTTTCTTCACATTTTAACAGGATAATGGTGCTGGAAAAGTGGCTCACGTCTTCAGGCTGTTAGCATTTCGTGGGCTCCTCGTAAAGGGTAGTGATCTGCACATCTCAGATGCTCGACTACTGATACCTAAGTGTACGAGAACTTTTAACACTTTTCACTGGCACCGCCATACCTCAGAATCATTTTTGAGAATTTCATACGAAAAAATTCTGCAGGAGCTGTGTATCACAATGCTATACGTGATTCCGAAAAAAAACTTGAAACTGTCTGAAAAACCGTCCTCATACCTCAGTTCTTGGGAGGCTTGTGGGCGGAGCTAGCGGGTGGGACGAAGGTGGGAGGTTTCTGAATAGTACACTCCTGGGGAGTGCACCTTCTGAAAAAAATCGTACAGCTCGTGAAAGTTATCATCCACCTTTCCATGTGCAACTAGCAAGAGAGTACATGACATGATGCGGAAATCTAGTATCTGCTTCGGGTCCGCCCCCAAGCTCCCCACGTATTGAGGCTAGAAAACGGGTTTTTCAGCAGTTTTGCACAGAATTTCGTATACCATCGTTATCAGGAGCTCCTGGAGACTTTTTCGTTGTAAAAATTTCGAAAACGATCCCGAGGTGGGACGGTGCCTTTGACTAACTGCTGCCAATTGTTTCATGCTTTAGCGCTGAACTTATCCAACATCGACACAAGCAGTTGGACAATAGATAAAAAGACTGTTCGCATGGATTATGCCCGCATGATGATCGCCGGACTATTCTTCAGCACTGCTCTAGATATTCGCTCCACAAAGAAGCAGAGAACTCTCATAATTGGTATGGGAGCAGGAGTCATGAACAGCTATTTGACAACAATTCCAGATTTACCGGTAGATAACAAAATTGTCGTAGAACTTAGCAGAATCATAACTCACAGGGACTTTTAGCTAGACATAACAGCAGTGGACAACGACCCAATTATGGAGACGATTGGGAAAAAGTGGTTTCACTTGAGGGAGACGCCTCTTCACCATGTTATCATTCAGGACGGAGTGCAATTTGTGAAGACCGCAGCACGACGAGGTTGGCAGTGATGAACCTCTTCCATAACTGGTTCTCTACCTAAGATGGATTCCCTAGGGCAAAGATACGATGGGATCATCATAGATGTTTCTCATAACCGATTGGGACCCTTAATCTGTCCAACTGTCGAGTTTCTCGGAAACGAAGTGGTTCGGAACCTGGCGAAAATTCTTACTGAAAGAGGTATATGTAGCGTTCACAGATTTCTTCCCTTTCATTTTCTAATGTTTTTAAGGGGTCCTCATCGTGAACGTCGCCACTCTCAGACAGTTCTTCCATGAAGCTAACACTGTGAATTTTTAATTCATTCTTTTCTTTCCAGTTGTAGGATAAGGAATAATTGACCGTTGCGATAAAGACGACATCACAATGCGGAACTGATTGCAGGTAAAAACTCTCTTTGAAAGATACTTCAAAACGTGCTTACTTTTACCGTATGCGTCACAAAATCGTGTGAGTTCATTATTCATATTTACCATCGACTGGTTCCAAATGTGCCTAACTTCCCTTTTTCAGATGCTTTTCTGCTTTCGCAGGAATAACCCGTGGAAAACTTCTGACCATTTACGAGCGCATGTTGCTGTCATCGATCAAGAACTGGGATTTCAACTGATTACAGGGGATTATGTGGCCAGTGATAATGAATGATGAAAACGTTTGAAGAATAAGATCTACAATGAACTTCACTTGACACTTCGTAAAATGTGTTGTCATAGAGTTTTCATTTCTTTGAACTTCCTTGGCTTGATCGGAGCTTTTTTGCATCGAAATCACTAACGAGACCGCTACAAAATTCCCAAAGAAAACTTTTCATCATGAAAATATCCACTTGCAAAAATCGATGATGGAAGGGATTAATTCTGAATCAGTGCAGTTCACCTCTTCACCTCTTTTCCATCAATTTGCCGCCGAAAACGCGTTCAAGAAATGTGTTGGGAGCATGCCTGCAAGGTTTAGGGGTACGACCCTTACCTACATATAATTTATCTGGCGGATATAGATTTCATGCAATTTTTTTCAGAAATCTTTCCAAGAAAGGATACTTTTGTTCAACCAGCCACTACTAAAGACTAATAATCAATAAGTAGAATAGAGACTTTAATAGGATAAATAAAAGTAGCCTGTTACAGTTAAGTTTCGTTTCGCACCTACCCTATCAGGGATGAGCGGATTGTCCGTGTCCGGTTATCCGTTTTGCCGTTATCCGTAGGTTTTGGCCTATCCGTTATCCGCACCGTTATCCGGGCTTTCGGCACCGGATAACAGCGCGGATAAGGACGTAAATAGTAGCTTCATTTCGCACGTTCTCAACAGAGGATAGTCTCCATTTCAAGGAGTATTGCTCGACCTAGCCCATTTTAGGTCGTCAGTGATTCACAATTTTGTAGCAAAAGGAGAAGGTACATAGAACAAAAAAAACAGACTTGTGACTGCCCAAAAAGAGACGCTCTTGCTTATGTCTTCTGAGTCGTCCGACAGGTACGGCAACAGCTATCATTACTTGTGAAATTATTGACAACGCCGGCTAATGTTAGAAATTATCGACGTTGAGATTGGTGACCTTGCAGCTCAGCGATGAGCGGTGCCTCTTTCTCGTAAGGTTCATATCGACTATTCATAGAAATAGCGTTTGAGAATCAACACGTTCGTAATAGTCAGTCAGTGCTAGAAGGTTTATCAGAACTCCAAAAAAGTCAAATGAAGCAAAGCTTCAGCCCCCTTCAGCTCTCCCCTCCCCAATATTCATATCGTACCTAATCTTTATCATTTTTAATGTTATATTAGGTTGTTGCTAAATCGATGTCGGATTTTGACATTCGACTCTGAATCATCACACCGCGGCAGATGCTGAACTTGTTTTATCAGTTAAGTAGTAAGTTGAGCAATCACGTTTTCATCATCCTCCAGCTAAGGTTTGGTTTAGTTAGGTCAAAAATCGCACTTTTCTGAGCCTGTAGCAGTGAGGGAAGTGTTTTGAAGTGACGTATTTCCATGGCCCGTTCTTCCTCTCAGAGATACATCCTACCGGTTGGTTGTATGGTTATCTGTAGAGAAACAGTACATCGATTAAGGTATGCAAAGAAGTGTCTTGATTTCCGCTTGCGTCTTCTTCCACATCGACTAGAGTGCGAAGTGTGGCGCTTTGCTGTTGTGCAACACCAGAGGATAATTCGAGGGGAATCCACTTGCCCGCATTTTCCACAATGTGCATTCATTTCGCGGCGTCGAAAATAGCAGAGTAATAAATCTTGGGGTCATCTTCAAAATCTTTAAGAGATCTCCTCGTGATAGCTTCCACGCCCTCAGAAAATGTTGACGCTATCAAATTTCAATCCGTACGCTTATGACATTCCCCTTCCTAGCTGCAACGTTGTCACCGAGTTCGGAGACATCACTCTCCATTTCAGAATATTATTCCAAAGCTCTTGGTTCAAAAATCCGACATCGATATTGCAACAACACAGAATGTGGTGTCTTGTAGCATCTGGACGAATTATCCGTCATCCGTTATCCGGTATCCGTAATCCGGTCATTTTTGGCCTGTCCGTTATCTGCACCGGTATCCGGGTCGTGGAAAATCTCGCATCCGCTCATCCCTGTACCCTATATGCAAACTAATCCCAGAGCACAAATATGCGACCACCCCATCCTGCCCCCGTACCCACACGTGAAGAAAAGGGAGGCATATGCATAGGAATGCACATAGCAGTGACCAACATAATATACGACAGACCGATTTCAATTTTCCAAATTCAATAGAAATAGATGTCCAGCAGAAAATAGGGAAGGCAAGGACCACGAAGAGAATTAGTCAAAACTGATCGAAAACTAAATAACAGCTCGGTAATGATGGAAAATTGTTGAATCTTTCTCTGAAAGTATCAAGCATCGGAGTTAGAGTCAGAACAGATGTCATAAGAAATAGAGTGCAGGGAATAGTATAGTTGAAGGTAATTGAAGAACGAGTAGAAAAAAGACTGTTACATCTATATCCTCACCTAAGTTAGTCGAAACTTCAGTCAGAAAGTAGTGAGCAAAATCTGAAGCATTACAGCACAAACACAAACAATTTTACAACAGGTGTTGCAAACCTGACAGCTCATGTTCAATTTTTCATTACTAGTCAGGAAAGAATGCCAGTTACCGATTTTGGCCGGCAACCGATAACGATATCGAAAGCGGATCAATCTGCAATGAGGAGTTTCCATGCTTCCAAGTGGTGACAGGATAAAATCATTGCTCTGTCTTCTACTCATAGGAGGGGAGAGGGTGATAGGGAGGAAGAGGAGAAAATCATGTGATGAAATTTTTGCGGTGTTCCAAAACTAATCCTTATCGCAGAAAGCGTGAACAGAGCGACGAATAGAGGAAGAGAGAGAGAAAGCGTTATACTTAGGTAAGTGAGAGAGCAACACTAGTCCGGCCATAATTTTTCATCAAAATCTCCAATGATCAAGATTTGTGAAATGCAAACACAGAGCATTCTCTCAAAACCTTTAATTGTTTGGCCTCAAGAACGACATCGCGTATAACCTAATTGTGCGGTTAAAGGAGACATATGAGTGGCTAGCAGCATCTATGGAAGAATCTCATATTGGACAGTAGAAATATGCGTGGCTAGCAACACCAATGAAATAATCTGATCTTGGACGGTAGAAATCGTGGGCTGCTTTTGGCTCGCATACTGACTCACTGGAAATTTCATAACATTTGCATGTGGCAAAGGTTATGTCCTACGCTTCTTTCATCTAGTGTACGTTCTGCGTCTTGAGATTTCCTAGGCTTTTTCCCAGGAAATTTTCAGTGATTTCTCATGTGCTACGAATTGACTGAGCTGAGAGAGAATGAGATGCTTTACCTGATGAGCTATGTCTTTTGGTTAAAACATTTCTATTGTGAGGAAAACTGAACGGCAGTATTTCAAAATTCTCAAAGAGCGAAATCACAGTTACTGGTGGAACATCCATAGGACAAAGTAGTGGAAAAAATGTGACTTGCGCATCATTCTCATAACTGCGTAAGTTATTATGCTATAGAATTTAGACGGATGTGGTTAAGCGTATTAGAATCGGATGTGCAGCAGTAATTAACAGTAACTTGCATGCTTTGAAAGAATGTGTTCCTGACATTCTAGGAATGAACTAAAAAATAGGTACACGAAATCATCCTATAGTAAGAATGGTGGTAAGAGAACAAATATGGCAGCACAGTTTGGCGGAAACCTGGTAAATACACACTGCCTATCGAGAATCCGCAAAGTTGAAAACATGCACCAGATTAGCAATTTATCGGATTTGCTGGAGATTCAGCGGTAATGTTCAATGAATCTTCCTGTCTCTGTCCATAAATCCATAAATCTACCACGTTATGTTTGCTGCTGTCGTCCCAATTTTCACTTTTCTGCATGCTCCAGCAAAATAAGTTCTTGGAGTGTTGAAATCCAGAAAAAAGCGCTCCGATGTCACCTCCACTATTCACTCCTTCTCAGAGATATACATAGTCTCTTTTCATTTTGACTCTCTAGGAATCAAGAAGGGAAAGTACAGCTCAGCCAAAACTGTTAGCACCGCTGAAAAGACTTCGAGAAGATGTGCTAGGCTTTAACCCACAAGTATTGCCCTTCGCATTATGCACCTACACGATGATAGTCCTATATTTTTAGCAAGTAGTACGAGCTAATTTTGTCGCTTAGTAACTGGTATACCACTGCCACGCTTCCGATAATACGTACCTATCCACAACTGTACGTAACTGCACGTACCACCTCTAAATCCATTGTTATCCTCATCACATCAGCTACCATTTGGGCAAGTGAAACAACTGGATGAATGTCAGAGACTCGACAAATCAAAATACAAACCATGAAACAAAACTGTATTGATTGAAAAACGAATCAAAACTGAAAGTGGCGACAGTCTGTTTCGTGTCGGGCTTTACTGCTACAGTAGCAACATCATCGGAACGTTTCCGTGAAATCATGGAAACAACAGTTTCTTCAATCGCTGCACTTGTACTTCTGATCTCGTCAGCATTTCTTTCAGTAAGTGGACACTCAAATTCTATCGTATATTGATGCTTCCGAGGAACTTTTTATAGCATTACCTTAACCGTTTCTTCGATTTGGAGCGACAAAAAACCGATGAATATGGTCCTCTGAAGATACTCAAACAATTTCCAATCCGGCAGGTAACTAGTAAAAGCGAAAGGGCTCTCGTAAACGCTTCATTATATTCCTTGTTTTTAGATTGATGAAATGTGCAGCGAGACAACGTATTACTGTTTCGTCATAACCGACAAGTTTGAAAACACAACAGGAAGGTGAGGGAATTTCTGTTTTTATCTAAGTGCCCCAAAAAAGGAGATTTGTCGATAAAAACATGAAGATAACAACAATTCTGATAACTGTGAAGCAGGAAGGTGGCACGAACAGCGCAACACGTCGATTGCAAAGCCTAGGGACATTTCCTCCCAGTTGCTGCCATCCTTCCCTCAATTGCTGCTGAAGCTTTATTTCTTTTAGCAGCGTTTGAGGGAAAGATGGCAGCAACTGGGAGAAAAGTCACTAGGCTTTGCACTCGACCTGTGCTGTCAGAGGAGTACTCCATCCACTAATGGAAGCTGCGAAACCAGTGCGAACTTTTGGGCAGCTTTCAGGAATATATGTAGGTTGATACATGAGATTTCCCACTTTCTATCTTGCCATGCAGCTTTTCAACATTTGAAAATGTGTTAGGTCGTTTTGTGATGGATAGTGGTGTGATGAATGAATAGCGACATATTATTCTTGAGTTAACCGGTAGTATATGTAGAAGCGTGCCATACCTTCTCCTTGAAATTCCTGAGAAACTTTTACTATCTCAAGCGTTCGTAAATCTGCAGCAATATTCTTTGGAAGCCTGAAATTGGTACTAGGCAAATCATATATAGAGCGAACTCTACTTTACTTTACGTTACTTCAACACTAGTACTGCTTCCTACTAAATCTACCGCACCGATACAGACCCCTGGCCTTCCGCGGTCTTCGCGTAAAAGGTGCTGACGGAGTGTTGCTTCTCTCTGATGCTCGACTTCTCATACCAAGACGTAAGCAAAATTTCTGGAAGCGAGACAGCTAATAAACTGCTTACGTGCTTCTTTTTAGCCATGACCTACAAAAATCTGGACACAAGAAAGTGGGAGTTGGACAAGACGACCGTGCGTCTGAGATATGCCCGCACCATGATATCTGGAATATTCTTCTCTCATGCGGTCGAGTACAACTCTCTTAGGGTTAATAATGTCCTCATATTCGGGCTAGGAGGAGGTGTTATCAACAACTACTTGAGTACAATGCCTGGACAAAAGGTGAGGAATATTCTGCAGTTGACTCTATTATTGTTATTGAGATTCAGGATGAAGTAGGATAATCTCGAGTTTGTTTAATAAACAAACGGTGAACAACATTAGACTTCCAACGTTCCCAGATAAAATACCAATTTCACCAGTGTCACAATTCATATCCTTTTGGCCAAAACTGTATTTTACTACTTACTATGTGCAGAGAGGTAGTAAGGGGAAATTTCTACAATTGACAACACTGTATATGCACTGAATTTCATGGCGGAATTCCTCTCCCAAAAAAAAATCGAGTGGTTTTTCTTGCATTATAAAACGATCAGACAAGACGGTCTTGACGAATTTGGTCCGTTTTCCTTCAACTTCGAACTTAACGTGTGTTCCTTATTTGCTCTTATGAGGTCCATGGTTTCCAAAGTGCGTTAGGTCCATAAAACAGCACTTCCTCCCAAATTTCCTAAAAACCGTGCAAATTATATCTAGCTCAACATCACAATCGTTGATATCGATCCTGTTATGAAGAAGATCGCAGAGAAATGGTATGGATTCAAGGAGACTGATATGCATCGCATTATTGTTGAAGATGGAGTGGAATTTATCAAGAAGGCCTCGGACCATGGTTTGTCTCAATGTTAATTCAGACCTCTGTTACATTACAAATTTCGATCTCAGAAGTGAAGTACGATGCGATTCTTCTTGATTTGTGTACCAATGAAAGGAGACCTCTCCTTTGCCCAATCGAGCCCTTTCTCAAGGATGATGCAATATCAAATTTGAGCTACAATCTTGCAGAAACAGGCACGTTTACCGATTACTAATGTCCTTTCTATTTGCTACAGCTAAATTAGCGTTTATTTTGTAGGTGTCGTTATCGTTAACGTTATCACGCCCAAAGATTTCACAGAGGAAGCAATCAGAGTGAGCCAGTCGAAGCTCTAACACCTCTATTAATTTGCCATTGCCTTAGAATATCGTCCCAACACAATCTACTTAAGGTTCTGAAGCGATTTGAGGAACACTTCCCATTCTGCGTGCTGCTACCCTCAGGGTCTTATGATCGCGTGAGTAGCGCTAATTGTAACTTAATAGCTGTTTCACCGTCGGTTCGTGATGCCAGTTTTGAAATTACTGAAAAAAGAAGCAAAGGAAGCGCCAAAAAATTAAGAGATATAACGTCTCGCTTAACAGGGCGTGTTGTCTGATTGTAAATTGGTCGAGCTGCAGTAACTCTATCATATCGAATTTTGAGAAATCGATTTTAAGATTCAACTACCAGAAGAGAATTTAGGCGATGCTGATCACAGTGGTGTGGATATTTCCTTACAAAAATGCCGGGAAACCCCTTTTTGAACCCCCTCTTTCTGGATAGTTTCAAATGCGGCATTTTGCAACTCCACAACTTCTTGTTGTTGCTGTTACAAGGTCCACCAGAGTTGTGGCATGCCGCTCCACGACCTCCTTGAAAAAAAAAAGGATTTGGAAGGAGTTTTTTTTTCGCACTTTTGTCGGGAAGTATAAATGCCTTTATGATCAGCGTCGTCCCAAGATTCTTCTGGATCTGATAAAATCTCGGTTCTGAGGTAAGACACTGCCTTTACTGAGATCATGCTCGATTTCTAAATTGAGTAATCAACTAGTACCTACTTGTTTTTCATATATCAGCCACATTGTCTTTTCACTACTATTTATAAAAATCATCTCTCATACATATCATTACATTGCAAAGCCTTGATGAATCCTATCTCATACCAACAATTTCAGATGTTGTTCTGTTTCAAAAGGAATGATCCATGGGGCAAGGATCCGGAATTGTTGCATGATCAAGTGCTGAGGATGGACCGTGCCCTGGGATTCCATCTTAAAGACGGTGGAAATTATCAGGCTAGCGATAAGGATTAGGTTCATTTTTGTTTGTAATTCTTTCGTGAACTTTATCGTCCCTCACTAACTTATTACGTCCTTCAGCGTGTGACGAGAAAATCAACTGTGTTTATATACTAGTATTAATTCGACTCCAGTTTCTTTTTTTGTGTTGCTGCCTACTTTGTCAAATAAATATTTAAAATGTCTCTCGTTCAAAGTGTGGATTATACAGTTTCGAGGAATACTGCAGAAATCGTCGAAACATCCTTGTTATTAGCAATAAGGCGAGGCAAACGTGCACCTTTCAGAATCATCTTTCGTTCTCACGAAAACTATGGATTTGAAAGAATTGAAACACGTATGTATATCTCACCTTTTTGGAAAACAGCTCCACTTGTATAAAACACAAAATTGCAGTTGAACTAAAAAATCACTGAACAAAAACTGTATGAATGTAAATAAAAGGGGGTGACATTTGGTACAAGCCTATTTTTCCGAGAAGTCATTCTACACACCCTTCATACAATGGAACCAAAATACGTATCTAGCGATCTAATACATAAAAACGGTACAACATGGTACGACTTGCGTCTGAACGCCGCAGTACATGATGTAAGCCACAGTTTCGTCGATTTCGGAAAAAAAGGAGCAAAAGATGACCTAGGGAGAGAATTCTAGGTATGCTGTTACATATCCACGCAGCAAAATAGTCACTTGTTGTACCCTCGTGGGATTAATTTGGGAATGGTGGCAAAGTTCTAAAATGTGAAAGATTTGCAGGGAATTTTAAACGATATGAAATTTTGCCGCAACGAGATGAAATCGTCGCGGTACATGACTGCATTCTTCACATAAATTTCCACTGAAATTGCTGGTCCTTTCAGAATAGTCTTCATAAATCTCCATAAATGTTAATGAACCTCTGGAATGGATGGATGTCATTAACCATCTCAATTTTGCAGATAAGAAGCTACGGTTTCAATGTTATGTTGCACATCGTGAGATGCTGATCCCAAATACGTATACGTACAGTATACATATCTGTGCATGACAGCGTTTTCCCTCATCCCAGCTGAGGTAAAACAACTCGAGAGACTCCCTTTTGGTCTTTTTTTTATCTCTTCTTGCGAAAAGACATCGATGATGAAATACTAGGAGTAGCTGCACTTCGTAACTTCCGTATACTCCATAGCCAGACAGGTTGATTGTGCCCTATGCGGATTCTGGCGAAAAACTGCTTCACGGGAGGAGGCAGCTTCTCCACAGCAAATTTGGAGAATCCTCTACCTTTAAATCCATCACTTGGTAGCATAATTCAAGATTTCTAGAGCATTTTTCTCCTACAAGTTTTTACTCGGATGTTTGCATGCTAAGTCGCCAAGATCTGCTAAGTCATTCCTGCTGTTTCCTAATATTTCGTAGTCTGCAGGATTCAATGAAACCACAAACCAACTATCGTTGCTTTTATGAACCTCGGCCAAGTGTAGAAACTCCCCATTTCGCTTCCATTTTCATTTTCATTTAACACGTCTAACGACGTGCTGAAACAAAAAAAGAACACTATAAACTCCAACTAGGATTAGAACAAAACGAATAACCAAACGAGTTGAACACTGAGCACCGGACACTTCTAGCCAGCTAATTCAACAAATGCTCGAAGAAATCCAATTTGCATCCCCAAAAGTCACTTGATGATCAGCCTAAGTCCCTTACCAACCGAATGCTTTCAATTCGGTACACCAGTATTAAACAGTCAATTTTACGCTGTTTCATCCTCTTCATCGAATCCAATATTTGCAAAAACTGTTTTGTACAACGCTTTCCACAATGTACTGAATGCACCAAAAAGTCAATTTCCACAGCGACACCACCCGTCGAAATAGGCTTTTCAAACGAACATCCCGAGCTTTTGTATTGAACATGAGCGCGGTATCAAATCGTTATTGCCGAGCATGCAGTACTGGGTTCCCTACTTACTTGTACAAGCCTTTGTTGCCTTCATATTTCTCTCAATCACAGGGCTTCTCGCGGTATGTGGCACATCAAAGCGTGCTCCCTTAAACATTTAAAGAAATATTTCATTGTTATCTCTCTTCAGCATTTTTTCGATGATGCTCTTCGCTCCGTGCCTGTTGAACCGCACTACAAGTTTTATATGAGGACTCCTGAAAGTGTACTGAGTGAAAATGGTGACCGCGTTGTGGGTAACATCCTATAAGAGACTGAATTTTTTAAATAGCATAGAATGAAAATCGTTTAGGTCGACGAGCTATGCAGTGAGAAATTTGGGACTTGCTTTGAAGTCAAAGATGAACTGACTGCAAATGGTTGGGCGTGAGTCACAGTTAAGGCGCTACTAATTCCATATGTACTGAAATTACTTCTATAAATGAAATATGAGATTTTCCTGATTTTGCCAAAATGGAGACCAAAGCAATGCACAAGTGGAAAATCAGAAAAATTTAAGTGATCCGAGAAAAATTCTGAAGCCTAACCAAAAAAATAGGGAAGAAAAATCCAGGACAGGAACAAAGACCTCTGTAGACCCTCTTCTTCCAACAAAGCTGTAAGGCTGTTCCTTAATTCTTATTTTTGGGTGAATCGGAATCGGATATTTGTATATTGAACAAATCTGACGCATTATTAAATCAGCACACTAATAGACGTGAATTATCGTATTTTTGCCATTGCTCGTGAATAATTTCTTTGTTTGCTGCCCCCAAAAATAGTGTCATATGAGTAACGATTTACTGAATACACTAAAGCAGTAAATGTGCAGAGTATCAAGACTTAATACTCATCTGATCCTATATTGTTTAGAGAATGACGACAAATGTCATTATATCAAGAACAAAGTTCTTTCTTGCTGTCTTTAAGTAGCACCTTTTATACTGAAAATTTTTCTTTCCGAAATGACTTTCATCCATAATTGAAAGGACTCTCTTACCGTCTGATAAAGTTCCCCGACTCTCATAAGTCTAAGAATTTTCACGTTCCTAGGAACACATCCTTTAATAAGAGGATTCTGAGAAAAATGAATTTTTAAAATAGTCGCATACCAATGATTAGACAAAGCAAACGGGCATACTCACATAAGAACTACCTAGATTTATGAAATATCCGACCCCAAGAAGATTCAATTTTTTCTACTTCTCTAAAATCAGTTATGTAGTACAAAATTGAAGGTTGTCATAAGATTAACACTCGCAAAATGGGAACGGAATAGGACGAAAAAATTCCTAACCCATTCGCCACAGTAGAGATGTCTTCAGTGAGCTGATTTCGTGCAGTGATCGTTCACCAAACTATTTACTTGTTAGGTGGGCTCATCGTGCGAGTTGACTTCGCGAGGGAAGTCGCTCCATGACCGTTTTCTAGGTGATTTTAGCATCCGTGCATGGTATTTTAATCACCTGAGAGGTGAGCTCGTTCACTCTAGAAGTGACATACAATGTGAGCTTAGCTCAGCTTACACATGACATTAATACGGGCCACCGGTCGGCCCTTCTGGATTCTCGCTAAGACCCTTCGGCAAGGTGTTCTAGGAACTTGTGAAGGTGGTCCCGTGCACGTATCAAATTCTCGTATTTTTGGGACATTCTTGAAGTCAAAAATAACTCCTTTCCCGTGCACAAGTATGGACAATGATTATGTTAACAATTAAAGAGCTGCATCTTCTCCTCTCCTATCGGGTCCAAATTGATTTTTGAGAGAATGAATTCCTGCCTGTTTGAAAACGAAACGAGCACTTTGTACTATTCAAATACAGTTTTGTTCGGCACATTTCATTGTTGTAAATTTGCCACGAATCTGTATTGACTGTTGAATGTCAATAACGTTAGCAGCTCTAAGTGCAAAAGGTTCACTGTACCATCGATTTTGACTCATAAAGACAAGGGTTGGTGTCGTTGCAGCTACACTGTTTTCCGAGCACTCAGAAGGAAAGGAGTCCAAGGAAATTTACTCCTATCTTATGCACGCCTAATACCACCTGAACGTGAGTTATTTCCCTCATAAAAGGAGTATGCGGATACTGAAAAACATTAAGTTCAGACCTAACATTTGAAAACGTCGACACAAGAACGTGGCAGATTGACAAGACCTGGGCGCATCTGTACTATGCTCGGTTGATGATCACAGGAGCGTTCTTCAGCGGGGCTCTCGACTCGGGTTCAATTGCTACACAAAAAATGCTCATCCTGGGGCTGGGAGGTGGTGTTATCAACAATTTCTTCAGCGATGGGACGGATAAAGGCAATGTAAATGGAATCAGCAGCAAGTGTTCATGAATTTGCAACTGAAATAACTTTCAGATTTTCCTTTCAGATACATGTAACAAGCGTGGATAACGATCCCATAATGATAAAAATTGCCAAGAAGTGGTACGATCTCCAAGAATCTTCTCGGCATAGAGTTGTTATTGACGATGCGGTTCTGTTTGTGAACAAGGCAGCAGCAACAGGTGAGGCTTGTGTAGCGAGCCTACTGGTATCCATAGGGTGCAGGTCATGATACTGTGGAACAGACCATATTTCTGTGATTGGCCTCTTCCTTGAGGGGTCCAATCACAGGGGCACGACCCGCCTCCTTTCTGCTCATAGTGACTCACACCTT
>KN732215.1:0-11226 GCA_000816745.1 Ancylostoma duodenale | reverse complement strand
AATGTAGTGAGTTACACCTTTTTTCTCTTTTTTCTCTAACATAGAGCACCTATGTACTGGACCCAGCCGTGCTTGGTAGCTCTTCTGGAGCCTTCACGCTACTTAGTGCTTTTCAAAAGAACAAGAGCATTGCTAGTGTTCGGTCGACACAGCTGCGAAATTGGGTGTGGAGCGTTATGCCTGGAAAGAGGGTCCAGCCAAGCTCTACGATTGGTCAGTTCAGCGAATAGACCAATAGCAGGGCCCAGCGCCGCCCACTCCAGGCATAACGCTCCACACCCAATTTCGCAGCTGTGTCGACCGAACACTAGCAATGCTCTTGTTCTTTCGAAAAGCACTAAGTAGCGTGAAGGCTCCAGAAGGGCTACCAAGCACGGCTGGGTCCAGTACATAGGTACTCTATGTTAGAGAAAAAAGAGAAAAAAGGTGTAACTCACTACATTTTGAGTTGAATGTAATTTCGATTCTGTTAGAGGAGGCACTCTAAAGGAGCAACAAAAGCTGAAGTCGTGTGAGAAAGCGTTAGTAAATAGGAAGTATGGGCAGAGATATGAGATTCATATCTCTTTTGGAAGGAAATTTCAAAAGAGTTATGATTTATACGATCATCCCCCTCCCCTCTCCTCCATTATGAGAAGTGTATGGGAGGCTTCAGTACTCCGGACCTGCTTTGAGGGCCAAATCATGTTGTTACTTAATAATCATTCACTTATTTGTTTTCTCACTTTGCTTCATTATTAGTCTTCATTCAGTTGTTTAGGTATTACATCAAGTACCTGATAAATCATAATTTCTTCGTATGTGTATGTTAATCCATGTTCTACCAAATTTTTTCGAATTTTCATGATTAAGCCTCTACTCTTTCTAGTGTTTTCTATGCCCTGGAACATCCGGGTTCGTCATGGATACAATGTTTATTCCTTACGTCTACCCTCCCCCACAATTTCCATATTTAAATTATTCTTCGCCACACTTTAGTGAATACGGCGATAAAATTCATTACTGCAGGAATGATCGGCTTGCGCTGAACCGTGAAATTGCAATGAACGCGTTAGGCCTTCAAAATGGGATCAATGGAACAAAAATTTCTAAACCCTGTTCGCTATGCCATTTGCGTAGTTATGCCATGTTTACAGAATGATTTTGCACGTTTGCACAGCTGAACGAAATGCGAATATCGAGCAAAACTGCACTTTCAACGGCAATGCTCTCGTTACTTCCGATGACATCGCACTCTCGTCGTGCTCGCTCTCGAAACTGCCAGCTGCACGAATTTCACGCTTGCGCCAGGATGCATCATCGACGGAAATCGACGTCTTCACAGCTATCTGCTGCGTCATCCGTCGAGAAATACGGCGTGCATGGGCGCTGATGAAGCTGAAGGACACCGTTCGCCTCGCACTTTCCACCAAAGTGCATTATGACGCCAATCAGCTTGACTTTTCAGGCACATTTTGTGGCAAAAACGCCGCTTGCACTGTCCCTGCGTTGCTGGCTGCGTTGAGCGTCGGCTCCGATAGGCGCTTCGATGTGAGAGTTGGCAGTGCGCCAAGCAGTGGACGTGTTTTTCGAGCGCGTGGTCGGTCGCATGACGAAATCGCCGCCCCTGCGTGTCTGTGTATGTGAGGCACATGGCGTCGTAACTAATGGATCATGTGGATATATCAGCTTCACCTCTTCATCGTTGTTTTCGCCTACGCAATGGTACGAAACTGTTCCGGTCCATGTTTTGGTTCTCGCTACTGTCATGGATTTGTGGATTTTACTAATCATCTCGTTATACCACATTTCGTTTCTTACGTGGTGCATGACAGTAGAGGTGTTCATCACCCGCGCAGTGCTGATACGAGGACAACGACCTGTTCTCCTCGGTTTTCCCTCGATGTGCTGTCATGCTGGCAGTCAGCCAGGCTTCGCAATCGATAGTGCAATGACGCAAGTCCTTCTGTTGAAGGCGTCCGGATAAAAATGCGGGCGTTCTTTACACTAAGCGGCAACACGCACCTAGCACACACACACATACATACACTCTCAGACGCGCACGCACACTCTACAGTTGCTGGTGGTGTGTTCATGGATGTGTGGTCTCCATGTTTCTTCGCTTTTCATCCTTAATGTCGACCACCTTTCGGGGACCTCACCTGTCATTCCTTAACACATGATCAGCGCCTTTTTCCAGAACGCATCAGAGCTCTTCGCAGTGATATAAACGGACTGTGTAGTTCTACTAGCTCACTTCATCGATCCACTAATCCCTTTTGTTATGCTTGCACTATCATTTTCCTCGCAGTAATCGTATTAAAGTCCTGACTGGATTGTACTCGGATTACTTAGAAGTTACATGTGGCGCTATCGGCGACGCGTGTGTAAGCCATATACGTAATGGTGTTTGCCACAAAAACGCGTGAACACCCACTGTGTTTATGACGTAGCTCATTTCTCAACAATCACCGTAATGAATGCAAAGTGGCTATGAAAATGTGCCATTATGTTGAGAGTGGACGAAGCAATGCTAACGTAAATTTACTCTGCATCGATGGCATTCGACCAATCTGAGAAAAAAAAACTCCAGGTGGTTACCCACAGTAGCTAAAAGCAGTGACACATCTACACACGAGAACGTTACTCCCTTTCCCGTCTTCTTCCTCGCTTGCTCTCTACCTCCATGCCAACAAATGACAACAACACGCGGCTGACGGCGATCGAAAACCTGACGTGTATACTTGGCTGTTTTCATGCGTACGTGCGTTTGTGTCAATTCGTTTCTGTTTCGTACCGTGCCTCCGAGAATTCGTGAAACCTAAACTGAACACTCTGTTTCGAGGATTTCCATGAATCCTTACTCAGTTATAGTCATCATTTCCGAAATATGCTTATCTAGAAATATTTAATATTAGATGTCATTTACTTCAAATTATTGGTACCGCTAAGATTGATAATTACCACTTACCATTACTGTTCTCCATCACTTACGCGCTAGGAGTTCAATGCCGTTTCGTTTAAAATTCATTGGTGCTGCGATGTCGTTCAGTGCGAATATTTTTTTCCTGCTACTGGAAGCCGTGCTCTTTCAAAATGCCTAGATGAGTCCATCATCTTCCGAGTGTATATCATCGTGAGGGGAAATGGGGCGTTACCAGGCTGCTGCGGTTGGCGCATTCAATCAATTCGCCAATCACAGCTTACTGGTAACGCCCCATTTCCCCTCACGATGACACACACCCTTCCTTACGATACATGCACACTCCTCCTTACAATATTTTGTGAATCTCTTTTATTCTCCAGTGGAGTTCGTCTCTATGCAGGTTCTCTTTTTAATAGTCTCCAAATCATCGATTATTATAGTAGCCTAAATTTCGTTCCTACCATACCCCTATACAAAAGAATAAATGTGTACGATGGAGGGGGGTCAAGCCGTAATAGTAAACCGCAAATAAAGGAAATAACTCCTTGATTATCTGCTTTTCTAGCCCTGATAAGATGTTTCTCTTCCTGCTCTTAGTCTTTACGGCAGCATGCAGAGGCTTGTTAGGACATCATCCCAGGAAATCATGTGATATGTAGTTGGTCTAATTAGGTATTCCTATGCTAAACCGAAAACAGCTTTTGCATCGGGAAGCAATCACTTGACACTCCGAACACTTCGCTAAATACCTGTCCCACATTTGAACCACATTTCTTATGTTTTCGTGTTTATGAAAGTTTTCGATAGATCATGTGCTACTTGTTCCAACGTGATAGACATTGCGTGGCGTATTGTCAACAATTTCGGGAGCGGCACTACTTCCTTGTTGGATTACGGGAACTCTGTCATGAGGAGAGAGTCCAATCGCATTCCAGGTGTTAGCGATAGGGAGAATTACATATTCCTGCGGGGCAACGGCAAGTCGTGCGGGTCTTTCTGTACCTCGAATATTCGAAATTCTTCAATTAAATTCTTAATAGATGGATCACCTGTATAATTCAGCTTTAACTCGATCCTAATCATAGTATTCACCCAGAAATTTGAAAAAATTGAGAAAATGTTCGAGGACTTTGAGCTCTGCATCATTCAATAAAGAGCTCAGAGGGTGAAGGTGTCAGCATATAAGAAATTGTCGAAGACACTCAAAATCTGAATAGATTTTATGTATGTGGAGCATTGTACCTGAAAAGGAGGATACGTCCGAGCTCTGCGATAGGTCAGGCCACCCAAGCGCCAATCGCAGAGCTCCTTTCGCAGCTGTTCCAGGTGCAATGCTTCATACCAGTTTCTACAACTATTTGTCAGATTTATGTATTACTTAAACAGGTGTACCAAATACCACATTAGTAACAAATAGGCTCACACAGTTACAGGCGATAGATTCGCCTTCAAGTTAGTAGAAAAATCGAAGAGACAGTTCGTTTTTTTTGCAACAGTTCTGTACGCTTCATCGCTCTCTAAATGACGGTTTAATAGAGATTCTCAGTTTCTGATGATCTTCCTCGCAGCAAGGCTATGCTGTTTGATGTTTTATCCGTGTGTTTTGTGGGTTTTGATGTTTATGTCGCACATGTTTTTATGAGAGCCGTCATCGAATCGAAACTGTCAGCACAGGCCTTACTCAGCAGCTGTTAGTCACCCACCCGAGGTTCTGGCGAGAATTTCGAGCTGTCCACTGTTCCGCCTCCTTTCACGGATGTTTCACTACTCATTCGTACATGTCTTCTGGCTACGTGGCCACCGTCCATGCACTGTTGTCAAGACCAGTAGTACCTTCCCAACCAAGCGTGTGTCACACGACCGGGTTTCGCTTTTGAGTGTTTTCACGTGTGTACATCTAGATGTATTTCCATGTGCATGTATGTGCTGTGTGCATGTGTCGGTGCTCTCCACCTCGCCCTCTTCCCAGTGTGCCCTCCTCGCACACCAGCCAGCCAGCCGGCCACCCAGCCAGTCAGTCAGGCCTCGCTCACACACCGCCTCGTGCACTCCTTCACATTGCTCTCGATCCTCTGTGTCTGTGTGCCCACACCATCCATTCGTCCACGGTGCTTCAACGCTGCAAAAACCGCTCGTTTTTTTCTCGCTGCACACGCGCGGCAAATTGTTCACTGCTGTGGAATGTGACCAGATCCCATCGTCGGCGACTGCCAGCAGCGACGCACTTGGCGCGCGTTGACGTTGACATGTCCGTCATCACTGCTTAGCCGTTAACTCCGTTATGCGACTTCCTGGATCAGATGCTCAGCTAATCCACTTTCTATAGAAGAAGCGCTCTCTCGCAAGGAAATAATTGCACTATTTCTCGGAAAAGAAGCTGAGGATGTCTTTGTTCCGTTCGTTTATTCTTCCATGCGTTCATAACTGTAGCTAGAGGAATAGGGGATGCTGTCATCTGTTGGAAAAAAATTCTGCCTACTCGTATTATAAAAAAAAACTTTGGGGAAAGCCAGCTCTGAAAATTCCGATAGCTTGAGACGTATATCAATTGAGCATACCCTGCTACTACTTCCCAGTTTTTCTTAGGTAGTGTTTCGCCTAAGTTTTCCCCAGGAAACGATCAGAGTTCTATCCTTTGGGAGAGAAATTCTCAAGCGACATAAGTTCTGATCGTCATCCATCGTGATGCATTTGCGTCACGCGTCCGGATCAGATCTAATGTACTTGTTGATGCTGTGACGTAGGTGCTGATTCATCTGCACTATAACAGACCTCGGCGAACCCTGTACTCGCCGAACAGCTCCAATAGGGGGATGACTTTGACGGATTCTATTCGCTGAAGTTTTTTTTTTTCGCTATGTGTTGTTCCCAACGTGTTCGTACTTTTCTTTTCTTGAAACGAATTCATAGAGGTTTGTGCTGTTTCTTTCTGGATTTCTCGCGCCTGTTTCCTCTCTGGCTAAGTATTGAGCTACTTGCACAACTCTCTAGTATGTCATGGGACTATCTGAACCATGCACGTCAAATGCTAATTACTTCATTATTAGTATTTACACCAGGGTGCAGACAATTACTAGTGTACCGAGCAAATTAGCTTGATGAATAATGATTTGTTTCCTGGTTTAGTACCTAAACCACAAATAGCATATCAGAGTGAAAAATGTGATTCGGTTCTCATATAAAGTAACGATTTCCTCATATAAACATCCCTCTTCCTTTGGAGTGGGATTTTTATCGCTGCCTAACAAATTTGCTTCTCTGCATTTCTTTTTTTAACGCCAAGTTCTAGCGAGGTGCAAGTTTGATCGATGTTGTCTTAGGGATCTATTTTAGCAGTTGAGGAAAAAGTGAGTAGTTAGCGCCTGGCTTAGTCACGGTTGTGCAGGAGCTGCGAAATTTGCTGAATCTACATGCCTTCAATCCATTCCATAGTCCCGAGGTTTTCTCGCTGCCTTCATAGTCGTCATACCTAGTTCTGCAATGTGAGTGTTTTGAGGAAAGTAGAAAGAAATCCTCAGAGGGATGAGATATTGTTGGGAGTTACTCAGTTTTTGTCGATCTCTAATCAGTTATTCTGAAAATTTTTTGGCTGCCATTCACCCGGAGTTCCCCCGTCCCATTACCACCAGTTGGGGAAGTGAGCATGAACATCTTGAAGCGAATCCCATACCTCTTCATCTTGATTAGCTTATTCTTTTTTAGCTTGTGAGATAAATCATGAATCTCAATGAAGTTCTTACGGACATTCTAACGATTGTCCAGCACGAGAATCGTGGCGTAGTCTATCCTTCTAAAAATGTCACAAACCATTGGTAACGTGACACATCAATTCACGATTTTAGGGTGCTTGTTAAGAAAAACATCAGCAGAGTGAACTCCTTACCAGATCACCTCTGAAGTGTGAATGTGAATACCGTCACTGTTAGGCGTAGCGGAGGGGGAATAAATCTGCTTCAGTCTTCATCGCGTTTCTGTTAGAATCGAGTGTCAAACGTGTTCGTCACCTAATTTCTTGCAGAGTTTTCGACTACAAGGGTTTTAGAAATAGCATACATTCATATTTTGAAAGCTTTGCACTTCATTAATGTTCTTAAAACTCTTTATTTCTGTTCACTGATCCTTAGGGGCATCCTGCCATCTTTCATTCTTCGTTTCTCTTTTCTGCTTTTTTGAAGGTGATGATTGTTTGAATGGACTCTTCAAACTGGAATTCATGAATTTGACTGAGCAGTTGCTTATGCATCAAACATCTAAAGCTATTTGCTTGCAGGAACATAAACGTTCCTGCGCTTAATGTGTTCCCTATCTATGATTTTTCACTGTGTAAGAAGCCTGCTGTTCATGAGTGTTGCTCTTAAAATCGCCCCCCCCCCCCTCCTAGGCATACATCCTTGTTTTGGAAATTGTCCCCAGCTTAACATATTTAATATGTCATAACAAGGGACCAATCCAAGATAGAGCTTTTATCGAATCAAAGTGGTGTCAGTGTACGAATCTTCTCTGGATCTCCATCATGTTTTTTCTTCCCTCCGCGGAACTCTTGCTGTTGATCCCGCATCCTCGACGCGGTCAGTGTAATTGTGAAGCGAACATGTCCGAGAGTCTGGACGCGTTCCGCCTAGCGCTCGACCAAGACTTGCCTTTGTTCTCAGGACCACCTTCCTTGACATTTTTTCTCCAAATACTCGAGTGGTAATAGTGCTGGCCGCCATAACCAGTTGAAGTGCGACGACGTCACGATAGCAATTGGGGCCACGTGGCGGCATGACTCGACTCTGTTCTGCTGACAGCTAACGATTCATTCGGTCATCTTGAGTCAAGAAAGATAAGGCACGTTCCATCGTCGGCTGCGCCGGTCCCGCCGTCACCTCAGTACAGTCTGAGTCGCTCGGTTGGTGCCCATCTACAGCAGTGTGCTGCTACCTCACCGCCTCAGTTACCTCATTTTTTGCTTTCTCTATATCCATGGAAGTGCATATCTGTGTGAATATGTGCGTTTTATGCGAATGTGTGCGTCACTGCACTACGCATCGATTCCAGACGGCTTTTCGGCGGCTTTATCGCTCCCGTTGTTTCAATCGTCACGGACCCGCCGGCGCCGCTGAGTGCATTCAGCGAAAAAAAGCGCAGTGTTGCAATTCGTTTATCACTGCATTCCTATACCTTTTTTTCCAATTCCTTTGTGTAGTCTGAGATGTGTAGATGGAACGTTGGGAGGTTTATAACCTCATGACAAGCACATTCCGCGCTTTAGCAGCGTAAGTTTTCAGCGGTTCCAGACGTCTATACCATCTTCCATGCCGGTGATCGATTCTCCCGGTGAGAGTGTTATGTGAGCAATGTGGGAAATTATTGGTAGTCAAGGGAAAGTCCCGTTCCCGCAATGCATACGTTCTGCTCAATGCTTTCTGAGCTATATTTATGCCAATGTTGAGGATAATTCATCTACCTTTTCTAATCCTGTTGGGAATGGCAGTGTTTTCTCACCTTCCATAGTGTAGTCAATGTTCGTTAGCCAGTTAGTGCCCATTATAAATATTTCAATGATCTGTCGATTATTCCTATCTCACGAATTTTTTTCAGTTGGAAAAATAGACCACGGTTTCGGTTTCCCTTTCATGCCCCGTTCAAAAAAATTACACGTGTTAGTCTGGTTTTTTCCCTTTCCCTCTTATTGCTGGGGAGGTGCAGCCTTGATTCCTTCTCTTGCAGTTTGTGTTCATTGTATCCAAAAATATCTAGGCAAACATCTGCCGGGTATACCCATACGAGTTATCCGGTATATCGAATGATTGCCAAACTTCATGGATTTGTAGTAATGGCGTCGTTGAATTGAATGTGCTAATTGGAAGGAGAGTGTTTAACAGCGTAAATAGTGAACTTCGCCATTCTCAGGCCTCGAAACGTGATCTTAGCTGGGATGGAAACGTTATACCTAAGACTGTCCCGATTACACAAGCTGTGTGACACTCAGGAACGGTAGTCTGCTTTCACAGTGAAATGTGTAGGTTTCATCAGCAGATAAAATGCAACTTAACACCTACTTATCTTTCAAAAGTAGAAGTATTATCTTAGCTTCTTGCGAACCACGAAGGATCTTTACTGTCTCGGAAAATTCATATGACTTAGTTTTTTCTGTTTTTTTTCCTGTCATCTTTCTCCTTCGTAACTCATTTGCATACATCTTGTTAATGGCTCACATGACTTCCATTGAAAGTTATTATTCAGGCAAGTACACTAGATGTTAAATAGTTTCCGTGAATGTGCTACTTTGTGTTCCATGACAAATACACCAGAGCTCGCTTTCAAATACCCATCTGTTGGTACAAGGTGGTCCTCGACCACCCTTTGAATATCGTGTGGATCCCTTCCAATAACGTGTCGCTATGGGGAGCTTCACTTCTATCACTCTCTCATTTCCCGTGATCTTTGATGCTTATTCAAGTTCTTCCTGCAATCCTGCTTTTCCATGTTCTCTTTCCACTGTTTCCACATTGTCTGAGCTGGCGAAGGTGTACTGTTTTTGTAAAAATAGTAGTACCTCCCAATACGTAAGTTAATGGCATGGATTCACGTTTCGGAAGTGCATTCGTCGCGTCCACGTTTCAATGTAACACGTCTACATCAATATCGACTCATACATTGCTTTTTATATGCTTTCAGACATGCGATGTAGTCAAACGGGAACTACAACCTGCGCTCCCTTGCTTTTGCGGAGGAATTCGCCCCCATTCATCAACAAAGTCAAGAACAGCGCCCTCTACTGCATGCTTTTTTGACATATCTCTTCTATCAAAGACCTCTCTTGTTCTAACGGTAAGACAACATCGACAACAACGGTATTTCTAGTTTCTGGGCGCGCAAAACCCACATGTATGCGTATTTTTAGGGATTTTGCTGCTCTATTCGTTTTTTTCGTTCTCAAAAATGTCCACTTCTTCCCCTCGGCTCTTTCAAAGGTCAGTTTAATCTACATTATTCGAAACTCAACCATGGTCATTTCTCAACCAAGTACTGCGAAATAGGGTAGACGATTTCACTTTTTTCTTCGAGATTCTCCAGTGCGAGATGTAACCTGGAGGTGGGATCAGTTAACTAGCACAGTGTGAAAATTTCTTTCCGCTAGATTTTCATCCCCAATTCCTTTTAGTATCACTCGATATTCGGTAAAACAGTAGAGCTGTGCAGAGTTTTTGCTTTATTTCACAAAAGTTTGCACATCTGTTTGCGGGATTTTCGTTTGATAAAGCTTATGCATTAGCACAATTTGTACTCCCGAGTTCGATGATTTTTTGATGAAAAAGAATGAGTTTTGCGGAACGGATGGATATTAGGAAAAGATGAATTTTGCTGAGCAGTACATAGTTTTGGTATCACGCCCATAGATTTGGGTGTATTTTCTACCTCTTGGGTTCATGCCTACCAAGCCTAATTTGCTATGAATGTCGCTATCAGGGACATCAACCATTGTGATAATCTCACCCTTATCACAGGGATGAATATTCCAATCTGCTGGCCTTTTTTACTGCTTTTTTTACCTGCTTCATGTATTTTGTTTTGAGAAATTTAAGCGATGATATCTTTTGCATCTATTTTTTTGTGCACTGTTCCTTTTTTTTGCAAAACACTTGCTGTTTCTTTGTTACGAGATTATCTGTGAGTGAGAAATCAGCCCTTATTAAATACAATACTGCTCCTAATGTCTACAAAAAAAGGCAAGCACGACGCATAAATCCGTCGTAAAGTGCTGCTACTCCGTAACTTTCTGAAAATTTAAATTTTTCTGGGGAAGGCGGATTTCTTGCACTTCGACAAATTGAATGCTTAGTAAATTTTCCAATACTGACATTGATACTGGCCAAAAACCATTATAAATTTTATCAGATGTGCCGAATCAACCCAAAACAATTGATTGAAAATCTTAGTTTTTCTATTTTTTTTTCGATATTTTCTTCAGTTCAACAAACACAATGGTAAAGGATTTATTCATGCTCAATTTTGCCGTTATATGCACTACGTGACTTCTCGAGGAATGTTGGAATTGCTGCCCATCTGAGAAGGTTAGGGACGAACGCCACTTTGTGACAAATTAACGCATCATGTGCTTCGTTTTTGTGAAGATTAGGAGCAGTGTTGAAGTGTTTTAAATAGCCTGATAATGGGCTATTTTTGCTGATTTAGTGCTTGGAATAGTCCCAATCTTCATTATTATAAAAACGACGATGGATCCAGAAAAAGAGTGGTGATGGAGACGTCTTCATCAATATAATCCCATGTATTGACTTGAAAAGCAAAATTCTTTATATTTGAAGTTATTAGAG
>KN732209.1:0-11237 GCA_000816745.1 Ancylostoma duodenale | reverse complement strand
TCATCCTTCCAGGAATTAAAGGCACAGATATCTGGCGGTAAATCTTTTGTAAAGGGATGTGTAAAAAACAGGGAATTCTGGCTCCTTTTTCTCCCGAAGGCTAGGAAATGAAAAAAAAAACGAGAATTGTGAGAGAAAGGCTGATCAATTCATAATAACAATAGGATATGAGCAACACGCCTTTGGGGTACAGACCCGAAATCCGATCACTTGGAACACTCAACGACGCAAACAGTTCAGCCTCATCGAAACTTATTTCCAGAATTCTGTTATAGCTTATTTCCAACTGCCTAGCGGTAATTATCTTTGTGAGTTTCTGAAAACCCATAGTTTCCAAGTAATGGTTCCCATTAATTCTAATGGCTTCTTGACCTGAAAATAAAAATCTATGATTGCGAACGTGCACATCGCTAAAGACTAATGACCCACTTTGGCAGACTATTTCCTCCAAGTTTTCAAGGAACGAAAGAGTCTCGAAATTGGTTCCAGAAACCCGAAGACATCCATAAAGCTTCTTAAGGGATCGTAGAACAGCCAGACGTTCGGGATTTATTCCTGAAAAGCTTCGACTTGAGAATTTTTTTGGATTGTCCCGGAGGAGAGGTGGTCAAGGGGCGTTATAGATTTGAAAAAAAAAAACGTAGATGGTTCTGGACAACGCATTCGAACACGGCTTTTCACTCTCCAGCCTTATGGGTTATCAGTGTTTATATGCGCCAATAGTATGTCATTTGCTCCGCCCCTTTTCGTTAACGGTGCGAAACACATGCGAGAGAGTTCTAACTTTGTATTTTCTGAAAGTGCATTGCTGGTTTTAAAACATGCATAGCTGGTTCTAAGACAAACTGCAATATTTTGAGTATTTATCATTAGTTTTCTTTGAAGACTTACCGGTATCGTCAAAGAAAAGGTTTCCATAGATTGTCGACAGATTTGCCGGCACATTTAAAATGGATGTGAATGTCAGGCCAAAATCGATTTGGAACCCTAAACAAGTGAGGTGAAGGCGGTCTTTGTTTATCGTTGTTTATTTTGAAGGCAATATGTATTGCTGAGATGTGAGAAAAACTGTTTGACAGAGAAAATAAACCAATTCAACTTGAGTCAGTGGTCGATCCGAAGGTTTTATCCATTCCTTCGCGGAACTAAGTGCCATACGTATGGTAATGTATCTTGAGAGTGCGTTTGTGACTTTGTGTGCAATTACGACTGTAGCGCGGTGTCGACCGGCTGATCAGCTGGGAATACGCCGCAAGATAAGTCCATCTATAGACACCAGCCGCACACGTAGCGTTAGGCCGTTTTGCCTTCATGAACTTGGGAAGAAACAGCCAAAAATGGTTGAAAAGATGCCTTGGCTCACTCTACCACCTTTTAGTCATCTTGGGTCAGAGATGATCTGTTCATCCTGGGAAAGAACCTAGAACAACGACTTTCTATAAATTGTTTTACGGAGGCCTGACGCGCGCGGGTGGTAATCGTCCAGTAGCCGGAAGACAGAGAAAAGTGTAGAAATTAGATCGATCCAGGTGATCAGCCGTGACAGGCGTAATTACGGCCAAAGTCGCAGACGCACTCTCTAAGCGGCCTGGCAGTAGTTTTTTTTTTAAGCTTAGGACCGTGCACATTCACCTCTTCTTTTCTAGAAAATGAACGAAAAGATTTTCACTCACCACAGTTGACCTTGTTTCTTGAAATCACTCTATTATCGAGAAGCACCTTGTCGAACATCTTACAGTGCTTTGCCAGATCCAGCTTTGGGTTATCTTGAATCATAATTATTCCATTGGAACGATCGAGCTTCTCCAGGTTAATTTGGGTAAGATGAGGATTCTCAACAATTTCGAGAACATCTAAACACATTTCTATAGCTTCTTTTCCCTGGAATACAAAAAAATAGAAAAGACACGTACATTCCAGCCATCCTTTGATCAGAACTCTCAAATTTTTCAGAAAAGACAGTTGCTTCAGAGCTGTGTTCCGTATAATAAGACTTCCTTCGAGGGAAGAAACATTCTGGAACAGCTTCTGGAGTTGAGTTGCTGTCATGTTGGAGGTGGAGTCAATGATGATGTCACCGACTACCGACGTGCAATCGGTGGACCATGGTGTTTTTATGGATGAACTGAGGGTGCCGTAGAATTCGCATGGTGGAGGCAGGTCACTGAGTATACCTGGAAAAAAGTGGATTTTTTTTGAAAGAAAATCTCTTCTTTTGTAGTTCTATCTTGTGAAAAAGAGAGAAATAAAAATTTACAGATGAGCCGTTGGGTATTTACCATAAGTTTCCAATAAATTAGGATTTTTTTTAGTATTTTGCCCGATCACCTTACCTTGAGAGTTGACGGGGAAATCGGAAGAAATAATGAACAAAGTCGCTTTCAGCGCCAAGAACGAGTAGGGAAACATTAGAAAGGATCTTCCTCGTTCAGTAAAAAACATAGAAATAAGCAGGTCTGCAGCGATTGAGTTCGTGTTCTTTGCTGAACCGACACCTTCGGCGAGGAAATTACCACATTCACATTAAATCGGCACCTACAATCCAATATTACGCAGTAATCAAAGCTGTAGTAGCAGTTGGCTGATTGGTGTAGGACGAAGAACTCGAAAGTTTGTTCCTAGTTGGCAGCTGAGGTTTTGAAACAAATAGGAAAACAAAGAGAAAACAGCCATGGTTAACAGGAGGTGATCCCTCCTGCTCCAGGATGACGAAATGGATATTCTCTTTATTACCTAGACACCGTTCCACGCATTCCCTTTTCTCCTCAACTTGCTGCCTCTAACTATTAGGTTGGTGCGAAATTAACTGCCGTTTTGGGGTATGCACAAATAAGCCTTTCTCTTCTGCAGAATTTAAGCAATTTCAAGCCATCTTGTGTTACCTTCTGGTAGTGTTTTTCTTCCTCTTTCGAATGCTGCTCGAATATTCTGGCTAGCTCTTTCTTGAGGATTTTTGTGAAGTCGCAAACGAATCATGAGCCGACGCGATTTTCGGGTGATTATGGTTAATGGCTTCAAACTCGATCATTTTGAATCGGAGGTGTCCGGTAATTTTTCATTTGTTTTAGCTTGGAATTCCCTTCCCAACGGATACTGAGCTAGGGGTTCCTGTAATTTTCTTCCTATGATTTTAAACTCAAATTTAACAATGGTCGTGGTCGCGGGATGTCGCTGGACGATGAAGCGCTGAAGGCAGCCAAGGAACCTAACCCGGATCCTAACATCCGGACGATGAGAGCAGGGATGGACGCTCACTATTCTGCAGTTTCAAAACAACTGACTTCAATCAACAGTCTAAGAAAGTAGCAGCCGTGAACACCCCACGATTTGACTGGCAACCAGCGCCTCACCCGCCGTCACTCCTTTTCTAACTTAATTCTTTGTCACAAAAGGACCCATTTCTAAACCATGTAATAACTGTGAATGCAGAATGGTTTCTGTACGATAAGCTGAAATGCGAATGGGTATGGGTAGTGACGTTTTCCGCCTTCTAAGTTTTTCTAAACCAGATCTTCTCTCTAGGGTGGTTGTGTCAGGAGTTTGGTGGTGTTGTAAGGATGTGGTCTATTGCATCCTCCTCAAACCTAGTCTAGCATTTACAGCAGAGCCCTTGTAATGTAATTTCGAGCTGATATTTGGAAATCTGCAGTTGACGTGGTTGGCAGTGGCGAACAAAAGCTGGTTTTTCCTTGCTCCAGGGTAATGCTAAGCCTCTCACTTAAAAATTCGAGCGGCAAAAACTGGCGCAGTGAGGCGTCGAGGTTCTCGTTCGATATGCTCATTCCTCAGACCTTTCCCCTAATGAATATCACTTTTCCCAGGTCCCAGATGCAAACCTGCGATAGCGGTAGACTGCTGATCTAGAGCATGCCGAATTCGCCTTCCAAAAGTTTTTAGATTTTTGCGATCTCTGTTTTCATTACAGGGGCATGCTTTTCCTACTATGTCATTGGGGAGGATTTTGCGAATCGAATGGTTATCAAACTTATTAAAAAGTTGTGTTTGAGTCGAGTTATAACACTTCGAACTGGGGTGTTCTTTCCGGCAATTAATTTCGCACCAACCTAATATATTCTAGTCTGCCTCGTGGAGGCTTTGACATAGAAAGAAATTTCTGGAAATAAGATTGTCAAATTGAGGCTCGTTGATATATGTGACTCCCAGAACGGGAAGCTCTGGGGCAGGGGCGCCGGTGACCTGGCCGAAAATTAGTCCATGATCCTTGTTAGTGGTGGTGGGCATACCGTTAATTGGATACATACGTAAGTTATTGAAGAAATTCATGTTAGAGGAAAGAATATTAAATTTCAGAACGGACTTCCCGGCCAAGCTAATATCTTGGATGTGGCTCGGGAATCCTCTTATATAAATATAATAATACAATGCAATACATAATAATATATGATAAAAATAAGCAGATAAAATATAAATATGAGCATTTATGGTCTGACCTATAGTCTATTCAAAATGCTGAGTTTTGGTTATTTACCTTGAGAGTTCGCAGAAGGATGAAGTAAAGTTAGTTAAGGAAAAGTTGTGATCAGCGCCAACGGCGGGCAACGATACATGGGGAAAGGCCTTTTTAATTGAACAAAAACAACAACAATGACGCGAACAATTTCGCAAGGAGCAAGTTGTGTTCGCTGCTGATTTGGCAGCTCAAACGAGGAAATTACCGCTTTCGCGCGTCAAATTGGCACTTCCAACCTCATATCAGATGTAATCGAAGTCGTAATAGCAAGAGGTGTGCAAAGTTGGTTTTTGGCTAATGGAACTTGGAGGTAAAATTCAAGGAGATAACTGCTGATCATTTGGCTCATGAGTTATAGATAAGCTTTTGTGAACGATATAATCTTCATCCAAGCTCGGTTCCCTTCAAACTATTTTTTCTGTAAAAGCTATCAAGAGCCGAATTCACCATGGAAATACCTTATCTTGTACCTCTAAAAATGTGCTAAATGAGCAGAAGACAGCAGAAAACAGTATTTGCCCAAAATAAGGGGTTCTTGGATGTTTACTTCTCCATCGTCTTCACTAGTAAAAAATTCAAATCTTTCTCCAGGTCGTATTCACGAAATATCTCGAACTTGTTATATTGAAAATCTTGTTGAAAGGAAAACTTGCGCTAAGTTTTTTCTTTCTTTAACGTCCAGAGTTTCCTCCCCGGATGTTTTTTTCTGCCCTGGAGAAATTCTAATCGGTCATACATCGACACTGACCATGTTATTGTCTTCCATGTTTCTTTGTGGCCCACTTTTAGTGAAAATAAATAAGTAAACAAATAAATGTACTTCAGCTGTGTCGTGCAAAGGTGATGTCTAGGTAGGTCACAAGATGATCTACCAGTCAATTGGTCAAGGTGTCACCTTGGAGAAATGGATTGATTGTTGGCAACCGGTCTACAACACAGGAGCTCTTCTGGTGCAGCTCTTCATAAACTGGCTTTCAAAAGGTAAGTAACGACATCAGTTAATCAGTAGGTTGACCCCGCAGGTTGCCTCATTTGTCGTTAATGACCCTTTTCAGGTTTTGTGGTGGAGCTCTGAAGATCTCTGCACTATTCAGCCGCGGTAACATCCTAGCGATAACTAAAAACTCCTGTGTGGTTGGCAATGGCTTCCATCCTTCCAATTTTACTCCTCATTTGGTGCCAGCAAATCATAGACGGCCACTTCATCGGCAGTTCGTTTGAGCAAGGACGTCTGAGAGGTAGTTTATAGAAATTGTCTAGGAAATCAAAGGAAATATTCCTATTTCTTTGTGTGAAAAGAATGGGCGGCGAGCTGTTTATCCGCTGGGGGCGTGGCCTATTCCGGATAAACTGCTACACTACCGGATAAACCGCTCCATGACCGGATAAACAGCTACAGTGCCAGAAAGAACTATTATAAGTCAGTACTTCCTTTTAAAAACCAAAAATGCATCCATCGATTGAAGAATGGCTTGTACATCTAATGCCTATTATTGTATGAGATTATTTATTCCGTGTGGAGTCAGTCAACCCGAAAAATCACAATTAGGACAATCCGGTAGTATACCCCGAGATAACAGTTGCATTGAATAACTTCACCAATGAATGAGGGCATAGTTACTCCGCGATCCATTGGAACCTACCTAAAGAAAATGTCGCGCTATTTATCAGAGGTGTAATAGTCTTCGCAGATATATGTAAAGATATATTGCGTGAACAAGCATTTATTTATTTCTGAAAACAAGTTTTCACTGAAGATGCAGCCCATGTGAAAGATTCCTTCCAACTCATATGGTGTAAAGCACTGAAACTTGCCAAAAGAAAATTTTCCTTCGAATTTCTTATAGTGGTCTAGAATAACTCAAAAACGGTAGTTCTTGAAACGCAACATCAGAAATGACATATTTTGGTTCGCGGCCATGTTCGGATAAACAGCTCCATAGTGTAGCAGTTTATCCGAATTTTTCGGGTAAACAGCTCTACTATGTAGCTGTTTATCCGGTTTGACCTTTTGAACTTTGCAGGTGTGAAGTGGCGGCATCCCTTTGCGGATAAACAGCTACACACCCGAAAAGAATCAATCCACTTTCCAATTTTTTTTAGATCTCTGTGGTTTCCTTGTTTGCTTAGTGCTAATAGTTTTCTAGACCTAAATTTCCCAAATTAACTGATCCTATGCTAGTGAACATTCTATTTACAGCCGCAGCGGAAGAACGGTGGCGCTACGACGACCAGAGCCACTGGACTGGCACTTGTGCCGCTGGGCGCAGCCAATCGCCCGTGAATCTTGTGCTAGGTTTGTCTACAGGCTAGCTCAAATTTTTGGTTTTCTCAAGTGTTCTGGCTAAAAGAGGAGTGAGACCCTCTCCAAAGTCTTTTTTTTTTGCCTTTTGTCAGGAAATTTTGTCTAAAAAACTATGCGAATTATTGGGATCATCACCAGGATCTGTGGTATAACGATGACTTTTTGGGGCGAAAGGTCGCAGAACAATAAGACTGGTAGAAGTCGAATTTTATAAATAAACAGGTGGAAAGTGAAATTAGAGCATACAGACGCAAATTGGGCAGCACGGGGTAGAAATTAGAAGAAAACAGGGGTTAACTTTCCGTTACCTTAGCTATCGTAAATAGAATAAATAATTGTGGAAAAATATTTCTAGTGATAATCGTAGTTATGTTGTCCGACTTCTCCTCCTCCGCTTGGTTTTCCTTCTACCTTTCCTCATTATTTATTTGGCTTTAAATTGTTTACCTCGTGAAGATCTATTCTTTACCAGCTTCTGAGATGGAACTATGATAGTTGCCAAGAGAATTGTCTTGACTATGACCTGTAGCATTAAATTAGTTCCTCTTGTGTGTTTTTGTTTTTTTTTTCTCGACTCTTATGCCTTCTTGGCTCTTATTTACACCACTGTTTTACGTGGACAAATAATTAATGCGGTGCTTAAATTTTACTAGGTGAAGCTGAGGTGGTAAACTTTGATAGCGTGAAGTTCAACAACTACCATCTAACAGGAGCAGTCGACGTGGACAACAGTGGTCATTCAGGCAAGACATTCCACTCAATTATTGATTTGTTGGTCAAAATTCTTACAAAAAAAAATCAACAAACTTATTACATGAATTATGCTGTTATGATGTACGTGCCGGCTCTATTAATCAAACCGATCATGGTTGAAATGAACACAAAAATAACCTGAATTATCTAATATCAAGTGTGGGAAAAATTGCAGTTTCTTCGGCAGTAGGCTAAAAATCGATATATTGATCAAAAAGCTCCAAATTCATTCATCCATACATTTAAAAATTCCAAAAACAAAAATCACAACAGTTTTTATTTGGAATGTTTCGTAACAAATAACTATCAATTTCAGTAACAGTGGACGGATTCCTCACATGGGAGCAACCACCTTCGATCACTGGTAGGTCAGCAGTTCTTGACTATGTACGTTGAAGGCATGTATGTTGATTGATTTAGGTGGCAACTTGGATACGACCTATTTCCTACGGCAGTTACACTTCCACTGGAATAGTGAGCACACATTTAATGGTCTACACTATGATGCAGAGGTAGATAGTGAATGCTTTGGACTTCTAGTCAGTCACTTTTATTGATTACCTCTGAGTTATTGATCGATGATGTTTGGGTGATCTATGGGTGCCATGGCTCATGAATATTCCCAAAACATTCGAAATAAAGTATGGTAAAATAAAATAGAGTGAAAACTGTGTTTCACTGGCAGATCAAATAATCCAAAGATCAGATCGAATAATTGTAGCCTCTTTCAAAGGCAACGATAGCTGGGTATTTGTACTTCTTTAGTATGCGTACCACCGCCCGGCTAAATAAATACGATCGCGATATAGAAGAATAGTATTACACAGGTTTCAACAATACATATGTAATATGCCTGTGAAAGAGATGCTCATTCAATGTCATTTTAGCTGCATCTTGTGCATATATCCGATAAATATGATCCCAATCTTAATATGAGCCTCTCTGGGAGTGTCGCGGTGGTAAGTTGCTCTCCTGGATGCTTTTTCTGATTTCATTTTGTTCTTTTCATGTATCATCATTCATAGGTGGCTGTTCCATTCCAAGTTGGAGATCTTGAGGCGGCTCCTGATGGGATTGAAAATCTGTTCGTAGAAGAGAATTCGACAGGTCTCTTTTTGTTTCAGCGGTAGCGTATTTTGAATGCAGAGCAGGTCGAACAGTTATTCAACTTCATCAAAAATTTATCTTTATATGATACACCATCGGTTTTTTTTTTTGCCATTGGAGAGAGATTTACTTGCAATGTCACCATTACGCATACTTTTCTGCTTCACTTTCCCCATTTACGAAGTTCCTCTTAGAACCAAGGTGTGAAAGAAAAATTTCTTGAGATTATCATTTCAGAGCCATCAGAAAAGATATTCTTCAGTCCCAGTGTCCTTCTACCCACAGACACAAAGACGTTCTACAGATATTCAGGCATGTTTTTCCATTCGCATGTTTATGTGGGTGTTCATGCGATATTCTACATAGGTGGTTAGTGAGAAAATACGACATTTTATTTAAATTTTCAAAACTTGGATATATCAAAAGAACCGTGAAACCTCCCGGTTTTCGAAAAAAAAAAGAGTGAGGGACTCATCTCCTCCTCAACCGTAAATTTTCGTGGATATGGCATCACCTTGTTTGTTTCCTTTAAGTTAGATCACTGACTTTTAAGGGTCCCTCACCACTCCACCATGCTCAGAGGGAGTCACATGGACAGTCTTGGCAGAACCAGTCCTTCTAACAGCTGAACAGGTACTGCTGAGTTGATATTGTTTGCTAAAAAGGCATTCTTCCTAAGGATGGACCAGCTTGAGAGAAGTTTGCATGCTGGTTGATGAACAGATTATTTTTGAACTGGTTCGAAAACTGGTCCCCATCCTTTGCTATTCAGAGCGAAAACTGGTCCCCAGCCTTTTCAACCTTTCCATTGTCCTGAAATTCCTGCCTTTCACGGTGTAGATTTGTGTGCTTTCGTAGAGTATGAGTACATTGGTGAACTAACTAGTGTTCGCTGCGTTATATGTTTTTATCGCATCTTTTTGAGTGCTTATTCAGCTGGCTTCCCTAAGGGGTGCTCAAAGTCAAGATGACGCAGCCAAGGTGCGTAACTCGAGAAAAATTCAGTCAATGAATGGGAGGAAGTTATACCTCAACAAGTTAGTTGACTTTTTTTCCTTATTGATCGACTGAATGCTATTCTTTAGATGAAGCAGTAAGAACCTCTTCTTTTTTTTCTTGAAGCCACGTCATTTTCAATTAGGTGCTGTTCTACTGAAGCCCTTTGATTTGTACTAAGGTCCTCTAATTTCAGGGCAGCACGAATTTTCCTCGAGGAAGACGCGTTGAGCAGAGTATTGATTATTTTTGGACTGCTCGTCCTGTTAATGATAGCACCGCCTCTATTGATTTTATGGGTGATCTACAAGAAGACAACGCTGCCCAATCCGAATCTTACGACGAGTTCCATAACTACGCAACAAACTGAAGCACCTCGGGCGGAGGGTGGATTCACGAGAGCGGAGCTTGAGGTGCCTAGGGAGGAGCCGGCGATTGCCTTGCAGGAACGGCCGGGTCCATCAGAGGAACGGACTCCATCCTCAGGCCATGGTCGTATTTATGAGTATTTATGTGTCTCTCCAGAGGAGAAGGTGCTCCCTTACCATAGCTAATGAGGTTGTGCCCAAGCAATCACTTATTTGAATTTCTTCTGTGATAGATACCTTTTTGGAGGGTTGCGGAGTTAGTAGCATAGTGTAGAATGTACTACATGTAGCAAACTTTAAGAGTTGTGTTGTGTGTTGCACCAAATAGAGGGAATTACAGCCGCCGAAAGCCGCGCGACGCAGTGCACTCCGCCGCGTCGCGGCCAAATTCAGCCCATGAGCGAGTGAATGAGTATTGATTATTAGGCGCCGCAACAAACAGCTGAAGTGCCGCTTCGCGTCGTAATGCGCTGCGGAGCGCAGGTCTGAGCGACTGGAATTCCATGTAATTGCAGTAGCGTACGTCATTGCAAACTAACAATAAAATGTGCATAACAAGAGTCCCAGTTTTCGTTAATCGTTAGTCGTAAAAACTTGCAAAAATTGGTTGCAAGCTCGTAATTGTGCGCATCCACTGTATCTAGTTGCTGGCAGATCTGAGTAGCCTTTCTCGAAAACCTCAGCTTTTCGTTTCTCACAACCTCATTCTTTGTACTTGTCCTCTCAGTCACTTCTCTCTAACTCAAGAGTGCATTCATTCTTTTAAACTTGATTTATTTGGAGAGATTGTTTGTACTTTTTTGAATTTTCCGTGGCGTTTTATGTAACTTTTCATTCTTTTCATTTTTCGAATGTGATTTCCTTGTAAGAATCTATGAATGTATAAGTGATATACTGTGAAATTCTTCAATACGGTATTTGACTGCTATATGTAGTATACAAACTCGATCCGGCCTCTAGGTGGGCTTCTCCCATGTTGAATTTAGCACTTAGAGAGATGCTGATCAAAAGAGTTCGCCATATTCCGAGGTTTTAGGGGATGTTTGGAAAATCCTCACCTAGCGATACGGGGTGCTGTCTCCCATGCGCTCTACCGCGCGCCCCTTCACGTCAGCCGGTCCTGCTACGAGGAAGTCAGGCATGCATGGGCAAAAGACCGAACCTAGGCGTGGACGCACACCAAAACGTTCACAGTGATATTTGCGTCCACGGCAATATCTTAGCGAGTGGGTGACAA
>KN732206.1:0-11063 GCA_000816745.1 Ancylostoma duodenale | reverse complement strand
CCTCCTTAATCAATGGAACTTTCAATTAAAAGTGAATGCGAATGAATAGAGGATACCCGGCATCTCTGACATGCTTCCTCCGAGAAATAGAGTCCATAGATTTTTGTGTTTCTATCGATATCATTTAATAAACAGAATAACTCCAGAGGAACGCAAATTTATTAGTTCCTAAGGGAAATTTAAGGAATTTTAGAGACTATTTGATACAAGGAACCACTCTGAGGTATAGCAATACAAGCCGAAGGTGTAAGATCCGTGAAAGGCAAAGCGATTGAGACCGCCGACGGGACGTAACAAAAGCCCCCAGATGGCTGAAATGAACAACAATGGCACTTCGCCACTCTTCATTCCGACCCACTTTCACATAAACATGCTCAAGGTGCTTATACACTACTACAAACCAGCGCTCACCACAAATCCATTCCTGGAAAATCTCCAGAAAACAGAATTTTGAGGGATCTTCCTTGTGCATCATGTCTATTTCGCTCATATTAGCGATTTAGGCAACTTGTGGCTTTCAGACACCTCACGATACTCTATTGACAGCTTCTCGCATTGGATAAGTGAACCAGACAAGTAAGAAACTTTAATTGCGGAAAGTTCGTGGTAAACTGCGCTGAATACGCTTGAGTGCGCTTGGAGAAGCAATGAGGTTAATTTAATGGAGGCTATGAAAAAGTGCTAGATGAACGCACAGAGCTGGAGAAATGAGCAGTCCTGCTGTTGTCCTGCTGTCATGAAGAAAGACATTGCTTCTGGGCTTGACTGTTTTTCATTTGAACTATCTAAATTACTGCATTGGAAATTATCTCAGCAAAATTTAACTGCTAGCTGATGTCTAAGTAAACTGATTTCAACAGGCTAAATAAAGCAACATGTACACAATATTTCAAAATATGTAGTTTTGTCAAAATGTTGTCTTTGCTTTGACTTTGGTGTCCAAGTGTGAAGAAATTGCGAGACAAATTACTGAGTTAGAAAAAGGAGAGACCCTTTGGATATCCCAGTAAAGAGCTTCTCGGGCTTTTCATTATTGCCAGAAGGCGAGATCTGTGGAGAAGTCTATAAAGAAAAACAGGGAAAGGAAGTAAAGTGAGAGGAAGCTGGCAGTGGAAGGTGTCACACAAATGGTAGAAATAAAAAAATATCGCTAAATTCATAGAATGAAATGTTACTAAGTTCATGGAACTTCTGCATGCACATAACGGAGCCGGTTCATGTTCTGGGAACAAATAAAAGGAAGAAAAAACGGAGTTTAAAAAGAGCGAAAAAAGGAACGAACAGTGAAAAACAAAAAAACCATGTAAAACTGCTATAGAAAGGGCGAACCACTTTCTTCACTTATTAGTTACGATCCAAATTGAACTGCGTTAGTTGTTCTTAAAAAATTACTTTTACCTGCCATATTTTGCCATCTTCCTACCACAGCCCATAGAAGAACAGGAGAATACTCTACTAAGGGGCATATGTAAAATAATTTTCAAAAGGCGCCGCAAAGATGATTATATGATTATTTCCCTTTTTAAATTTCTGCTCCAACAGAAAACGGTTTTTCTCAAATAACTGTTTGTGCTTTCTTTCATGTCCTTCTATTTTTGAGTTGAGGATTTCGTGGCTTGTGCATGCACAAAGTGGTATGTAATAATTTTTAATTCTACCCTCACTTTCATATGAAATTCATATGTAAAACAAGGATTTATGAGATTTTCACGATGTACCAAGGTGGATAGCTAGCGAAAACAAGAACCGCTGTGAAGAAAGCCCCTGTAGTGGGCCGTCAGGGCTAATTTATTTTATTGCCTTTGACGGACGCAAGCACGGTGAAAAAGGTGAGACAGCAGAAAAAATAGGTGAATTGAAAACTCCAACTTCTATTGAAGCTCTAGGACTACGAATCGGCTAAGAATTTGTCACTTTTTCTCCTAGTCAAAATGCTTGTTGTGGCTATAATTGGGCTCATTTGAAATAGCGAGTGCAGCTCAAAAAGCTTACAAAATTAGAATTGTATAGGCAATGACAGAACATCGCTGTAAACTACTATGCAATCTACCGGACTGGTGGGTCGGCCAACTGATGGAAAACCATTTCCTAGAAAAGTGCGAAATTGGTATCCATTTCAGCGACTTCAACGAGGTCGTTGCAGCGCCACCGCTGACCTCCATATTGCACCTGAGGATGATGAAAACGTCATTTATGAGTATGGACGCGTGTGATCCATTGAACCACAGTGAATCCTATGGATCACACTTAGTTCGTGGAGATTTCGTGAATTGAAGGGTGTGATAATTTTGGTTTGACAGTTAGTAGGTAACAAAAAATTCAAATAACGAATAGGAAAAAAGTGATGAGATATTTAGATAAATAGGTAAATAAATAAATAGTGTGTGAATGTTAAAAAAGCTTCGCTTACCTCTTCAGTGAAGGAGCCAATCGCTATTCATTTATAATCATACTGAATACCAGCTTAGAACATGGAAACCCTTAAGCTTGGAGGCCTTTGTTAAACATAAGGCGGCTGAAAAGACCATGAAATTTCCTACTATAACTTGTGATACAAGTCATAAGAAAGAACGGTAGTTTTCTGCACCAAAAATGATGCAAGAAGAACGCGCATTATCCTTTGCGCCAACCCAATACTTGAAATTTGAAGAACAGTCAAGAGCCATATTTTGAAAGCCAAGTTTCATATAGACGTGTACGAGTTTCTCTACCAGAAAATCAGGAGGGGCAAATGAGAAATTAAGATTGGATCCAAAAAATCTGCCAACTAATAGGGTTTTCGGTGTTTCTCTATTCTCTAACATCTAAATTACATCACTGTACCCAGCCGCCTGTGTATATCTGACTGATGTGAGAATACCGAGATCTAAAAAATTTGAGGTGACACCCCGCATTTCACTTGGAAGGAAATTGACCAGTTCAGATTTTTATCAATGAATTTAACGGTATCGCAAAATATTGGAGACTAAATTTTCCGTGGATAACTCCTCAACGGCTTGCCCAGCAAAGCTTTTTCCTTCTCAACTCAGAACTTTTCGCAAATTTTCTCCAATGCTACGCTAAGGAGTTTTGAGTTGTTCTGCCGTGTCTCTACAGCTGATAGTAATGTCATGTTGAATTTTCAGTGACCGTCACCTGTTTCTGTCTTTATTTAGATCTTATCTCAATCAGTAGTGTTCCATGTTCAGCAAAAAACTAGAACGACAGCACGACTGCTTTAGATTCTGGGGATGAGAAGGACGCACAGCTTATACACCTTGTTGAAATAGCACGAAACAGGAGAAGAATCCAGGAAGCAGAATAGCACCAGGATCGGTGTCGTCTGCCGCCGGAATGTTTTTCCCAGGAGCTTTTCTTCCTGATTCGGTCGAAAATCCTTAAAACGGGTAGAAAGGCTGCTAGAAATAGCATAACAGCAGCAGAAGACATCGGTTATGGCGCGCGCGGCGCGGCTGCGTGGCGTCCTTCTCGAAGTCACGGATGGGCCACCGCCATTGACGTCCACTGTACGTATGTGAGATGTAACCATGTCATGAAAGATGGACGCATACGCAGAGCGTACGCATTCATCATTCTTCATCGCTGAGCTGCGTACATCCGACAAAAACGCTCATGACCCATTGAAGTTGTGGGTATGTGATAGCAGAAGTTTGATTTAATTTTTTTACGAACATGTGGTCTTGTCTGAGAAGTTTTATTCACGTTCAAGGACAGAATGCACAAGTTTCCGCGCAGACCTCCTGCATCAGTTCCTTCACGGCCTCGTTGTGGCACATACCCTTCTCGAATGGCTTGACGCAGAAGCTCGAGCCGGCCTTGTCCAAGCATGGCTGCAAAATACCACCAGTCATGTGAAAGTTCACATTGCAAAAATACATGTGCACTCTCTACACGTTGTAAAATTTTGGCATTTTATAGTACTTGACCGAAACCGACCGTGTATGCGTTCACTCCCTCTTGAGTTAGGATATTGAGGAATAGCAGCGAGAAGACGAAGAAGTAGAACATTCTTAGATGATCTGGGCTTGCTGATTTGCTTGCTATCCGCTTCATTTTTCGCTATTTTATACTGATCGGTTGTCAAACAAAACGTTTAAATGGGAGCCAATTCCAGTGAAATAACAGTACAATTTTTGTCAATACGTTATTCATGGCGAAAGTTTATTTGAATAGAAGCCGACTAGAGCTTAAGTACAGTGCATCTAAATAGAATAATTGTAGTTAAGCTAAACAAAACGTAGAAGTTCTCCGCAATGAAAGTTACTCGCTTCAATCGTTGAGTGAAAAGCGAAATATTGATAGGTTGTGCATTTCATTCACAACTGAATTCACAGTCATATTTATAGCAAAATTCTGGAAGTGGACAAAAGCCAGCTTGTTTGGACTTTATATGCTCGCACAGCTTCAACATTCTATGGTTACGAGAGTTAAGAAGAAAGAGAGGACGTGTATAAGCATTGTCAGTGCATCAATCGCTGTATTTCGTCTGACAGGGTTTTGTACTATTTGCAGGGCACCAGATCCTTGACGAATAAGCTTAGCGTTTCTCGCTGTTCTTCGCGGCAGAAGTAACCTTCAATGGTATTGATACAGGGATCAAATGTCACTCATTTCTTACGTAACTACATATAGTAGCATGAGCAGACTAAGGTGAGAGGTAACTGCGAGGTCCACATTGTACTTAATCATTACAGTGTACTACATACTGTGTACTTCACTGTTATATGCAATTTTTTCTGCCCATAGATGTGAAATTTCATTTCCGGCATTTTGTAATCGCTTGTTGGAAAATTGTGCCTTTTTTCTTTCTGCTGTCATTCTATGTTTAATCGGCACAGGACCGATATTCTGAACCAAATGTTTACCATGACAAAAGCATGACGATTGTGTAGTCAGACTGTGTAAATTTAATTATTGTACTTTTATAGCCGTAGTTAACAGTTCGTACAGTAGAAAGCAGCGTTGAAATATCGAATAGTCACGAGACGTCTAGGCCAACCATGTTCTACTTTCTCATCTTCTCTTTCCTTCTTTTCAACATCCTCACTCAAGAGAGTGTGAGCGCTCAAAAGGTGAGTTTTAATTCAGTATACGTATGACTAATTATCAGATAATCTTTAATGAAGCACAAAAAGTCATGACCATGTGCTTATTCTTTGCAGCCATGCTTGGACAAGGCTGGTTCCAGCTTCTGTGTGAAGCCTTTCGAGAAGGGCATGTGCCACGATGAAGCAATGAAGGAACTCATGCAGGAGGTCTGCGCGGAAGCTTGCGCATTTTGTCCATGAGCGCTACTATGTAGTGAATAAATCTTCACATGCAATGTTCGGGATGTACCAGTAACTATTATATCACACATTTTATTCTGATAATTACAAGCATAATCTTATAACATCACTTCTGCTTACGTGGGTTATGTGCAGAATCAAGCGCGACAGGAAGCAGGATTTCTCACGCTCATGAAAGGTGGTGAGGTTCTATTCCATTTCGGAGTTTCACTACTTCAGGCTTCCATATGTTGTTGGGAGCCAGCCCATTACAGTGCCTTTTCCCATATATCAATGACATTAATGCAATATATCAGTTGTCTGAACATTTCGAAAACAAAAAGTACCCTAATATTGAAATAAAATGAACGAAATACCTATTGTTTTGGCGCTGCCCGATGAAGCATACGCTGGCTTGGATTAACTGCTATAGGCAGCCGATCACTATCCACTATAGTTGAGACTAAGAAAAAATCGAATAAGTTGATAAAGTATACTTCTGTCCCTAAGCCTCATCCGTATATTGTTTTATTTGGGTTTGTGTAGGCTCTTAGCAGATGTTTTTTATTTGCTAAAGATTTTTGTTAAAATTAATAAAGCTTGCCGAAGATAAAAAAAACATCTGCTAAGAGCCTACACAAACCCAAATAAAGCAAAAATCGAATAATTCAAGTCATATAACTATTCATTCAGGACTAGATCCACGGAATTCGAATATGCATAGAGCCGAGAAACCCAAATGCCTTCTCATCATTCCTGAAAGATTGTATTACTCCCCCTTTTCAAATACCCGAACTATAGAGTTGTTCAAAATCAAATTTTTGAATTTCGAATGGATCGATAGGCATCTAATGCACTATTCGGTCCCGAGTATACTACCCACACCTTTGGATCGCGCTTTCAATTGTGACACAGATGGCTTTCAACTGTAAGCAATACCGGGCTTTCGTACTTAATACGATGTGTAAGTAAGAAGGCTAAAAGAAGCGCTGTTGCTGTACTCCTCGAAATGTATCGTACTCTTGGTTTCTGCGGCTGCTGCGACAGTGGTTTTGGTAGATATCGATCATGGACGGATAGTCGTTGGCGCTGTCCGCTTCCTTGGCCCACGATCGATATGTATCAAAATCAGTGGCGTCGATGAAACTGCGGAGAAGAAGAATTGATGATCTTTGCTGAATACCGAGCCAGCGGTTCACTCTCCCGGATCCCTCTGGTACCAATCTATCGATCCCGTAGGAATGCATGAAAGGCCCCACTATTTCGACAGCATTGAATTTTGGCACATTCCCCGTCGAAAAAAACTTCCTCACGCACATCTTCGATCTTCCCGCTCATTCTCATGCATGATCATCTTTTAATCGCAATGCATACTAGAATAGGTTGCAGGCGTCGGTGTACGGTAGGCGACAGCTGAGGCAGTTCGCGTGCGGCGGATGTTGCGGAGCAGCTGGGGAATTTCCTGGAAGAGACTGTTGGGAGGAGAGAAACGCAGCTGGTGCTCGTAATGCATGCACAGTGTGCTCGTCATGTCAGCAATGCATGCATCCTGAAGACATTCATTGCGTCTTGCTGCTGGTAGCATGGAGGTTGCGGCCGACCTACGTCCTGTTCTTGGTCCGGCACTCGTTCGCCTTGATCCCATGCGGATCAAGCAATTGCAGTGAGTGATTTATCAATTTCCTGTGGAGCGAAGAGAAGTAGCCACAAAATTGAGAAAAAATAGGCGTGGTCAACCAAGGAAGTCTGCAATCACTCCTGTTTTCGCTTTTGGGCTCCATTTCTCCTTGCCTCAAACGACTGCACTTCCAGTGTTACCGTTCCGGATTTCGTTATGGCCGACACTTGGCCTACAAAATTTAAACTAGGTTACATGCCGTTCATGGAGGAATGACAGTCTTATCCACGAATACATTATTCCCTCCCTTTTTGAGACGAGTTCAAGTAGTGTGATGCGTATTGAAGGGGATCGGGGCGTTGCCACTGTTTCACGATAGGCCCACTCGTACGGCTTCCACGCTCTCAATGTCAACTCCTCCGCAGCTCAAACGTTCTATAGGTTTTCAAATTTAAACGCACGAAGACTCGGACAATTTGGTACAGAGAGCACTAATCGTGATTCTATCCACTCGCTGGCTTGTCGCGCTGCCAGCAGCGGCGCGTAGCGGGAGACCAGCTGGGAGCTGTGCTTATTGAATGTGATTGGGACTGCTGCTCCGCTTGTTTTTTTTCCACCGATAGTTCCTTTATATCTTTCTATTCAACTAGCAGCAATTCCGAGCACGACGCCCGGCAATCATACGCCCATTTGGTATGCCGCAGTGGGGAGGTGGTGCGGCGCGGCAGGACAGCAGAGGGATGCAATCATGATCAAGCCTCTTTCCCTTATTTGAATCTGGAGAAAAGCAGCTAAGGTTGATAGTTGCCCCAAATCACTTTAGCATCATATTGATTACCTAGATCAGGGCTAAAATGCCGTTCCCATGGGAAGACCTATTGTAGCGGTTTTCTGTACACTGTTCCATCGGGCTTTACACCCGAATGTAGAAGTAAGTGTCCGATAATCGATACTAACCATAACAGGCAGATTGCTGGCAGTTCCTTGTTTTTGCCCACAATGGGACACTCTCGGTTTAGAGTGATGCGTTCTTAAAAAGTCGTTTTCTTCCTGTCTATTAACGATTTTATCCTTTCTGGAATGTGTCCAACGTTGCGCAAAGTCATTTTGGACGAGCTTTCAAACCAATGTTGGTTTTCAGAGAGTACAGCTACTTTGCGAGTAGTTTGCACAAATAGACGCGAGCCTATCGCGTGCGCGCGTTGTGGGCTCTCTCATCATTAAGGTGTGTGCATCTCGTGGTGGAGCTGCCGAGTATGAAGGGAATCAGCGCTAAAATCTCGTCCACGGTCGATAATTAGACCCTCTTTCTGAGCTTGGAATTGAGTAGTTGTTTCTAATCCAAGAACCTCGTACTTCCTATTTTGCCCATATCTCTTGGACAGAGTTTCAGTAGGTAGATGTCATCCAAAGATGTGAATAGAAAATCATGAGGCGATGCTGACCTGAATTTATTACCTTAGGGTTGGAGTGGTTGAAACATCCTCCGACAATCCTTTCCCATTTTGAAGTTTGAGTACCGTAAAATGCAAGCGGACACCTCTGTGGGTACGGTAATCGATTTTTTTTTTCGGAAATTTCCCGACATGCACAGTGAATGTTCCGCCGGCATGTGCACCTCGTTTACAAACAATAGCATCTGGCACGCGATGCACGCAATCTTTCATTTGAGATTTCCTGTACTGTATTGTTTTCTCTATTTGTAGTGTGAGCGAAGAACATTTGACCAATTTGTTTAGATCACCCGTGGTCTACAAAGCGATCGATGACCTGGCGAAGCTGTCCGCTCAATGTATGCAACTACGTGCTCCGTTAACATGCTGCGAAAAGCTGATAATGTCCGATCACACGCTGTATTTGAGCTGGGAATACGACCAGTAAGTTGGATTTCATTACTTAGCTCTAGTTCATCATTCAATCATTCATTCACGCCCCTTCTTTTCCACCTTTTTCCTATCTTCTTGCACATTATTCTTCCTTAAGTTGGCATTTTGTTCGAAAAGTTAAGTTTTTGTTGAGACTTCTTTGTTTTTCTTCCATTCCTTCGTCAACTACGTGACATATTTTTATCTCAGCAATCGGCAACGGCATGCATTAAAGATTCTCTATGAGTCATATTTAGGTACTTCCTTTATGCAGGCTTCTTTAACAGTTTTCTATCTCTAATTATATCGCAAGATAAATTGTAGGTACCTACTATCTATCAGAGTTCGTGTGGCAATATTTTGCACCTGAGTTTCCAGCAAGTGCCTGAAAATTCTTTTTCATTTTTCTACTCCTTCCGCACCTTCAAGAAATAATCAGGATTCAAAACAGGTATTACGGAAAAGCGTTCGTTTAGATCAAATGCCACAAATCAATGTAGGATTACATGAGCACTTCGGCACGATTAATGAAATCTGAGCTCCCCAAGCTCCGAGGGCAATAGTACTTGCCGAATATTTATCTCTTTATTTTCGTGATCCTGGATATTTTTGCGTGACTTCGACTTACGGCAGTCATATTTGGCACATCATTTGAAAAACATTTGCTAGAACACTCCCTGCTCTCGCGTCGAATTGAATTCTTGCCTCTACATAGCTTTTCTTCTCCAGCTTAGACTTCTGAGACGATCCGTCGCAAGGTTCTTCCGAATAGTCTCTTTTGCAATGGTCACTATTTCTTTTTTGAAATTTCATTACCTACAGCCATCATCACATAGTTTGCCCGAAATTAGAGTCTGATTGATAGAGTTCCGAGCACTCTCTTACTCAGAAAACCTAGAAACTGTGTTCTGGATGAGATTGAAAGATGCGAATCTTACGATTGAGACATGCGTACTCATGCAAAGCACGGTTTTTCAAAATCAATACATAGTTCTATACAAACAATGCTCAAATCCATGCAAGAGCATTACATACCCATGCAAAATCCATGCATTTAGATGCAGAACACATGCGTCTCCAAATTCGGTCCAAGACCCACAAAAACCCTCGCTTTTCTCAATTCCATGCACAACCCATGCAAAACACGGTTCCTAGGTTTCCTGAGTAGCGGCAGTGTCCTACCTCATTTTCGTATTTGAGCCATTTATAGACACTGGTTCTCCTCGACAAGCTGATTTCAGCGGTGTACATGAAGTGTTTCTAAACAATCGTTAAACCCTTTTCTTTTGGAATGAGAACTGTGACAGTTTGCTGAACCCAGATGACGCACGAAGCCGTTGATCCAATCGATCGGACACCCCAAGACTTGTTAGACAACGCCGCAGCCGTGACGGACAGCCACACATGGACCGCTCCGCCGAAATGATCCTAGAAATCAGAACCGTGGACCATCTCAAAAGTCGGGTTTTTGTCACTTTTGTAACTGTTGCTGGCACTAGTATGGCGAGAAGTTCTATGGTTTCTTGAAATCTCCCAAACGCTATACGAGGTGGGCATTGCCCATGAGGACTTCTTCAAATCATATCAGATCATGTCTATACTTGTGCACATACGTTGAACTATTAAACACTCCTATCTCTCTCATTTCTCCCATGGTTTTATTGGCACTCTCACCAACATGCCCAACTTGTTAGACATGTACCGTTTCAGGAATTCTGAAAACCGTAGTTGACGCCAATTTGCCATTAAGATTTCGTCAAGTATACTTGATGGCAATCCCGCGTCAACTTCATGCCATCCAAACTGACGTTAACATGGGATTTGCATGGAATTGACATCGGATTGACATCACCTCCTAAGCCCCGCCCCTGCATGATGTTGACGTCGAATTTCCACGGGATTGGCATCACTTTACGTGTTTTAACACGCCCATCCAAAAATAGTCCCGAACGGGTACGCGCTTTCCGCTGCAGCGCTTGGGTGGACGCAGCGGTCCTGCGGCGGTCTTCCAGATCCGCGCCGCACCCGCACGCGTCCACAGCCCACGCATCTCGCCTGACCGATTGTTGCACCGCGCCACGGTTTTACCCGGGCCTCAGCCGGCCTGACGAGTCCCGCAGGGCTCGCCTTGCCTCCGCCAAAGCGGAGACACGACTGAGCTCTGATGCTCAACCACCGGCTTATATACACCTCCCAGGGGGCGGGTCGCCACGTGGCAAGGAGCGTGAAGTTTGCAAGACGTCAACTTCATGCATGGGCGGAGCCAGGCCGTGCATGAAGTTAACTGTTAGTTGTTTATGAGGATAATATCCG
>KN732204.1:0-11243 GCA_000816745.1 Ancylostoma duodenale | reverse complement strand
TGAATTGTCTTATTCGGTTTTTATTTATTTATTTGTTTTATTCGGTCCTAAGCATAGCCAGCACGAGTTCCGAGAGAGATTGTTGAAGCATCGTGGATTTTTCGGATGTTTCGCACCTCTTCTGGAGTGTGATTGTGTATGAAAGGAAGCTTGAGTTCCACATTACTGCAAAAAGTCATAAATGGACAGGATTTCCATGGTTCTTTGTGGCCTAGCTGCTTTTCGCTGTGACAAGTGGTTTGGTTATGATTGTTTCTTAGCAGTCTCTTATGCCTATTGCAGACAACTTTTTGCTGTCATGGCTAATCGCGGCAGTCCAGCGTAAAATTGGTGCTAGATGTGCACGATCCAGGGGGAACTGGTTCGTCCAGTGCACCCATGGCGAATGATCATCACGACCGCCGCCTGCCTTGCAGCCATAGGAAGTCATGGGTCATTAACTGTCATCAGAACACAGAACAGACAAGCAGACAGCACGTCCGCTTGACTTGACCGCGTCGTCTTGTCCCAGATGACGTCCTGTACTTGCGTAAATTGGATACGATGAAAAAGTACGATCATATTATATGTTGTTCTGGTGAACGCAATCATGCGTTTCCACCCGCGCAGATCTATTAATTTGTCCCAAATTGAAACACGAAGACCAGATCGACGTGCACTTTCATTTTTCTCTATGTTTAAATTGCCTAGAATCTTGCAAGGTTCAATAGGTTCTGTAAAATCTGCAACAAAAGTGCCGATTACGTTAAAAACTGGTTTTGGCCGGAAAAGGGCTAATGGGTGACCTGTCGAAGTGTTATCGTAACTCTTCCGGGTCCGAAACAATGCAAAGAAGTAGAGCAGTAGTGACAGTGGCGCCAGATGAGCAATGGAGCGGAATGGTTGTGGTTTTCTGTGTCCAGAGTTTTCACTGATGATTCTACCAGAGGTTCCATTGTGTTCCGAGCGACTTCTTTCGGTCTCTGGGGTTCCTCATGTCAGAAGAACACGATAATAATAACAATAAATAAATAATTAATAGATAAATAATCATATTAATAGATAAGTGAATAAAAATAAAAATATTATGGAGAGGGCCCTATGAGTGGCGTCCGCGACGGAGGGGTGGGGAAGGGGAGAGAATTTTCGAAACTACTTTATGAAACAAATAAAACTCGTATTATTCCATTTTTCAGTGTTTATTCTTATTACTATTTCATTAACAGTCTGAGTTTCCCAGAATTGTGAATGTTCACACGGTGCAGTAATAACAATAGCTAATCAATAAGTGAAAAATCAATAAAAAGTGATAAAAAAATAAAACGGAAAATTGTCCGTTTTGTTCCCACCCTTGGACCGACATGGAATGGATAAAGGAATAAAAATGCCCTCCCTGTAACTCCTCAGTAAGGAGGGAGGGTTTTTTTTTTCAAAAGTTGGAATGGTGCAGTGATAACAAGTACATATGATATGACTGGCATAACCGCTGTATAGTCCCTTTAGGGTAAAATGTCACACTTCACATAGTCAATTATATAGTAATTAGGTTAATTTATGAATACTTACTCTCCATTACTTGGTATTAAAATTAAAATTTTAGTATTTTTATCATTCCATTCGGATTCGTGAAGTCTAAAATACCAAAAACTATCGCTCGAGCGATAAGGGAGTGCCCAAACACCGCACTATTCCTTCCGGATGTACTTCCGGCTCAAAAAGATCGCCGGGAAATGAAGAATTGATGTATTTCGGACGTTCTGTCGATGCCAACATTAATCAAATTCATTAAAAAACGGGATCCAGTGCACGAATTACGCCTGTGAGTGTAGTGTCAGTATCATGTGAAGCACTTTCAATAAGGAAGCGTAATGGTAAGAAACACCTGAGCAAAGAACACCTGAAGAACGGGTCTACTCTAGAGTCATGCCTTTTTTGTAACTTTTAACCCCTATGCGCTTTGAGTGCCTTAAGGGACTTCTTTCTGAGAGCTAAATTTGGGCTAAATTTGCTTTCAGGAAAACAATGTTTAAAGCCTGACAAAGACTATGATATTCACCCACGCTGGGTGCACCCATCTAGGCGTACCTGGAGTTTTTGCTCACCTAGCATTAAAAAGTGCAGAGAAATCGCCACCAAACACGGAAAACACAAGTTTTTGTACATCGATTTTAGAAGGTGATGGAACCAGGTTAGGTCTTCGATTCGAAGGAAGAAAAACTGGTTGGGTCTTCAATGCATGTGAAAGTTCACTGCTGACATTTTAGAGTTGGGATGGGAAATTCCGTCAAGCTTCTCACCGTCTTCGGTTACCTCGGGGCCTGGATGCATCGTTGAGATTACCCAAGGTAGAGATGATGACGCTCGTGTCAACTATGGGCGAAGTTGCGTGGTGTAAACATGTTTACCACCTAGGGTAACCTCAATGATGTTTGCGGCCCTGAGATTCATCTGGCGAGCAGAAATTCTAGGAAAAATATCAAGTAACATAGAATGAAATTGCTATGATCTTGTTCACATTCAAAAAGACTTTCTGGAGCACGATACATGGGAGGGATTGATTATCTCATACCCATGGGTTGCAACTGGGTATGGAGGACGTCACACATGGGTAAACATGTGGTGGGTGCCAAGGAAGGGGCGAATTCGGGTACGTTAATGCATCTACCATGAGTTGTCCGAATGTTGCGCGAAGGCCCTGGGTTTGGGACTTTTTCGAGATAGATTTTACCCAAGATTTTACGGCGGAACAAATCCGGAAGACCAAGGATTATCTCTAGGAAAACATCCGAAAAAAATTCTGTCTACATTTTCCTACTGGCTGTAAGCTTTGGTATAGTCGATTTCAAACCCTTCCATTTTTTTAAATCTTTAATTCTCTGCATTTTCTAACTATGATGAACAGGATCACTTGCTTTTGCCACACGGCGGTGCAACCTTCACTGACCTAACATTTCAATGAAATCGTCAGACTTGTGAAAGTGGAGCCAGTTGTTCGTTGTGCAGCACTATCGAACATCCAATCGCACTTTACCTGTTCTCAACGTTGTCCCAGACGAAATACGAAGAGGACACCTGGTCTCGAGATCGGCCTCGCCAGCTGTTCTACCTTCTGCGGAAGAGTCAGCTCAGCTTGGGCCTGAGGTCGCATGCATTATTGAGATTACCCAGGGTGAACTTGTGAATACTACACGTGCTTAACCATCGTTAGCACGCGCGTCAACATGTTTACCCCAGGTCATCTAAATGATGCATAGAGGTTGTGGTAGCCTTCGAGATTACCCAGTGTAAGCTTGTTGAAGATGGGTAAATTTCAGTGGCATTACCCCGGTTAATCACAATGATGCTTACGGCCCTTGATATCAATAATTGTTAGCATTACATGTACTGGGTGTAGATGCAGAATAAGTGATTTGTACGACGCGTGGTCGTACTTAATATCATGCTGGACCTGAGCCAAACCTGCATGTACATAGTATTCCGATCGTCTAGGGGCACCTACCGTCACCGTACAATCGTGTCAGGTCCTTTTGACTATTGAAATTGGGAACAACGTACAAAGTTGGTCCCGGAGATGCCCTATGTCATTACGTATAATGATCGAAGACGAACTGTCCTTCCTCGGATGTAACAGTTCTCCTTGCCGTCACATACAGCAGAAAGCGGAGAAAGTGGGCGGAGGGGGGGGGGGCGTGGGAAAAAATTGGGGTCTCCCCCGCTTTGGGGACCCAGACGGAGAATAAAATTAATAAAGTTATTAATTATAATAATAGATAATTGGTAAAATTAATAAAATAACTATAATAAATAATTAAAAATAAACTAGTGCAAGATTTTTAATCGCTTTGTAAAGCAATTTCAAAAATTTGGCGACCCCTTCTCGGCGCGGGGGTCACCCCCTGCGTGCGCCGCTGACATGAGGTGGTCTTAAAGGCGGAGCTGGTAAATGACCGCTATTGAAATGGTGCATTTTTCGAGAACCAAGGACCTCGTGAAATATTTATTTATTTATTTATTCACACACTCAAGGTGATCCAACATAAACAGTAACAGTGATAACAAGGAGGATGAAAATGTGTAACGATTGTTAGAAAAAAACCTGAACATCAGCAATAAATACTTATACATATAATATGGGAATGACGGTTTTTAGACAAGGAGTATGCGTTTAAGTAAGTAAAAAGCTGTAATTGTTTGCCTTCAGTCTATTTATTTATTTGTTACATTGAATATTTATTTATTACATCATGTCATATTAGTTGGTTCTATTTATTTGTTTATTATATTATATGTTTATTTATTTCGTTGTGTTATATTAGTTGGTTGAAAATATTAGATATATGCATTATTTCCCGTAAACAATCCTCTAGAAAAGAAAAGTGCTAAGAACTAAACCGGAACTTGCTCTGTAGTCGTTTTTCAAGCGAATGCGTTGATTTCTTTTTGTGAATCACCCATCTGCTACAACTAGTAGCTAACACCTCCATTAGCCAAGCGTGAACTGCGAGTACTCGCACTTCCTTTCCACTTCATCAGATCCGAGAGGAAGTTACCTGCTTGATTTGCTGTTAGTGCTGGTTTTCTCGTGGCGCTACTCAGATGCCTGTCAATCAGCTGAAAACGTGATGATGTGCTTATGTTGCAATTGGGAAATGTGTTGACAGCGTTCCACTATTTCGTTTCATGTCGTAGAGGTAGAGCACAATGCAGCTAATAGAGGCAAAACCAGTTTTGGCGTTAAATTATGTCGATAAATTGATAGCATAAGTCGAATAGGCATTTGTTATGCTCTTTGTCAATTAATGGGCAGCGGAAATGATAGGAAAGTGTTGGGATTCCGGGAAATTTTGACGAGTTTGTTGCTGGGGACTTGACGTGGTTTTGCAATTTTGCCACAATTTTTTCTAAGATTCCGGTAAGATATATCATGATGCGAGAGTATAAGGTTTGTGCTTGTCAGGAATTCCATGGAGAAAACTCCCTTTGGTAAGAACCGACATTAGCCAAATTAGCGGTCGACTTGAGGTGGATAAATAATTTTGGTATGCACTGCATTCCAGAACCTCATCTTCCTTCATGGAATATCCACAGAGATATCGGAACGGATATTGGTTGTGTAGAAGGAAATCTGATAGAAAGTAGACAACCTTTTAAAGTTTTCACGAGGTGACTAAATTTACAGTAAAAATTGGAGAGAACCAGGTCTCTCTACGGTGTTTTTTGCTGGAATTTTGAATTTTTGCTAACAAGTGCAACCCTCAATCTCTACAGTGAGGATTCATGAACGCACATCCAAGCGAAACCAGGTTAGTCAGACCAACTTTCACATCCTGTGTCACCTAACATCACCTAATCTATAGGCTAACCAGTCACGCTGATCGCCGCTTGTTCGCATGGGTAGTCTTCCATGAACCCCTGTCCAAGAGCTCTATAGAATTCCATGTTTTGAGTGTCGAAATTCTATAAATCCTTGGCGGAGAGCAGGTTCGACATTGCCAAAGCATTCAAAGAGGAAAATGTGTTGCTCATTTGATTAGCCTTAGCTGGGTCACATGGTGTCGTTTTTTCCTTATTTTTTCTTATGTTTTGATCCACACTCGTAATTGAATGAAGGATTTTCTATGGCGTACCAGTGGTAAAGAAAAAGTGCAGCGAAATTTACTGCGGACAATAGTTTGGAATTGTTGGAAGCCTTAAATTATCATGTTTTGATTTTTTTTGTCTTAGCAGTCGATGTCTCAGGAGTTTGCATGTATTACCAACAGAATTCGCTCATTTTTCGGGCGATTCGCGTAAATATCAGCAGAATTCGCTTATTTTCTGGAGTGTTATTTATATTTTTCGCTCGAATTCAGGAAATATTCTTCACACAAATTCTGGAAATATTTCAAAGAAAATTATTCAAAATCTACTCGAGAGCGTACTGATCTTGCTCGAAATTTTTCATCCGAATTAGTGGAACATTCCAAATGTTTTTATTAAATGTGCAAGTAGGACCCCTAAAACAAGATTATGCGGGTTTCCCAGCATTCCATTCGTAACGGTTTTGCCTGGGAGATCTTGACCAGAATCCAGTGGAAAGTCATGGTGATAAATATAAATGTTTGGAAAGATAGTTTGTAGGGATAGCACCCGGAACTCAGATACCGCGTGCACCATTGAGATTACCCAGAGTAAACGTGTTGATACCAAATGAACTTACCCATCGGCTACCACTTATCACTGGCTTACCACTGGCTTCAACATTCCAATGGTGCATGCAGGCCCAGTACTAAAGAATTACCACGCCCAAAAATTTGTAGCCGGAAGGAGGAGGAGGGTAGATCCTGGAGAAGGGGCTCCGAGTCCCAAACATTCCTGAATAGTTAGCTCCAACTACATACAGAAAGAATAGTCCTCTGTCGTTATGTTAACTAAAGCACAGGCAGTAACCTATGAAAGGCTACAATAATTATTATTCGAAACTGCTATTGTGTTACCGGAATGATCCATGTTGATCTACATATTGTCATTTTGACCTGTAGCCAATCGATGACGGACCCTAAAGGTCGAACCTTTCTGACAAAACGCGCTAATGCCATACATTCAGCTGCTCGTGCTGCACTCGGCTTCTGATTTTCTTTTCCTTCTTGAATTCTTTTCATCCTTCTTTTTTCTTCTAATATTTCATTTCTCATCATATGTATCTGTTATCTTGAGACTTTTTCCGCATCCTCGGCCTTGTACTAGCCAACGAAACAAAACCTAGTTACTCTTACTACACAACTTCCTTCGTGTTCAAGGACGCCCTTTTGCAAGTTCAAAAAACATAGCTCTGATAGCTTTTTATAGATGCGTTTCATTCTGGGTCGTGTTTTGTAATTGCAAAACATGAATCTGACTACTTTTTGCAGTTGCTTTTTGGATTTTTCCCTTTCGGGTTTTTCAACACACTAGAACTATTAACAAGGAAGTAACGACAAGTCGCTCAATGAATGTGAGCACCTTTCCAGGGATACTCAAGCATTTTTTTTAGCATTTTGGTAGGGGTTAACCTGGGATTTTTGACTGGAAATCAGTGCAGGGGTGGGGGGAGGCATAGGAAGACCATAGAGCTGCCTTATAAAATTCGTGCCACAATAACCTACCGACACTGTTCCAAGCACCGACAGTTTTTAAACAGGATGACTCTAGCAACAGCAATTGCAACTCGATCACTAAACGCATTTAATGTACAGGGTGGTCCACATGAAATGTGACGAGAAAAACTACCCATAACTTTGCACCGTTCCATTCAACTGGGCACCCTTTACATTCATTTGATAGAGAAAAAAAAACTCTACACAAGATCTCATCCATCCCTTTCAAAACTACTGCCTTTAGCTTTGATACAAGCATCCAATCCCTTCCAGAAATTTTTGAGGATGCTCACGATCATTTTCGGCGAGATTTCGTTCAATGCCATCACCAGATTGTTTTCCACGAATCCAGTGACATGGGTTTGGAAGAGCGGCTTTTTGCTGCAGGAGTCACCAGATAGCAAAATCCAGATGATTGAGATCGGGCGAGTTTGATGGCCAAAAATCCATCGTCCACGAACACAGAAAAATGGTCCCACACTATTCAAGTTTCTTCTTTGGGCCGTGGTTTGGTGCCCAATCTTTATGGAAGGGCCAATCAATGTCCTTAGCGTTTTCTTTGGTGTAAGGTACCAATGCATCCTCCAGGATTTGCTTTCGATAGAGTTCGGCATCAATTTTGACTCCTTGTTGGACGAAAACAAGCTTGGTCCTGCTCAGGCAAGATATTCCAGTCCACACCTTCGCAGACTGTGGAAACTGAGCTTTTTCGACCTTTACGGCTCTTGGAGAGCTTTTCCTGTTAATTCTGCGCATTTCGGAGGGGTTCAGCGGCAAATATCCTCTCGTCCCTGAAGAGAATCTGGGCAGGCTTGTCCCCGCGCGCAAGGATCACCACCCTTCTGCATTCTTCCAATCTTGAGGCTTTCATTTAGTCGGTAAGGCGCTGTTCTTAAGCGAATTTGTAAGGATACAACTCGGAATTATTTCTGATCAATCTTTGCATAGTAGAACGGCTTACTTTGTGATCCTCAGCAAATTGTGTAACGCTTCTTTCACGATTTCAGCGAAGTTTGTCTTTGGCGAACATTTGAAGGTCATGGGTCCTTGCAGTTCGTTCAGGTCCTCCTTTCGTACGATTTTCAATCCCTCCTATCTTTTCAAATGCTTTCAGACGCGATGTACTTGCTCATGATGCAGTTTGAGCGTCTTCGAAATCTCGGAAACTGACAACCCACTTTTGCACATGGCGACTATTGCTAAACGATCCTCAAACGATACCACCTCTACCTAAAAGCAGAGACTAAGACTGGCCACAGTAGGACTGAAAATGCGGGAGAAACGAATAATAGCAGAAAAAGCTCGAAAAAGCGGAAGAAAACGTCCGAAAATTGATTTTCTACAGCCCGTCACACTTCATGTGGACCACCCTGTATATTATAGATATCTAAACAGTAATAGATTTTGTCGTCCATTCTTCTTCTTTTGAGCTACAGATGTGCAGCAACAGTCCTCTACTTGTTGACCTTACATTATTGCACTTCAAATATACATATTTACCCTACCAGTGAACCCCCCTGTGAGTTTGGTGAGACATGGACGTTTAGATTTGCTCGTCCCAAAGCTTGCTGACAAGTTGTTTTCGCCTTATCTTGCTGACAAGTTGTTTGCCGTGTAAACTTGTCGACAACTTGCTGTCGCCCATACGTACATCAAGCGGGTGAGGAGACTAGCACGCAACTTGCTTTGACTCTTCCTCGTCCTCAAATTGTTCGGCCGAATTGAAGTGATGTTGACAACTTGCCGACAAACTTTGCAACCAAAAAGCTTGCTGGCAAGTAGTTCCTGTGAGAAAGTACTCGTCAACGTGTTTTAGTAAGCGGAAATTTCACCATGGGAGAGGGTGTGGCCTGCAAAAAGTCTGACCTTGACAAACGCTACTGAGAACTAGTTTTAAATTTATATCACTGAAAACAAACGTTGAAAATTCGAGATTCGGAATAGGAATCAAAAATGGGCTAATATAACATTTTTTGCAATTTTATCGAGCAATTTTAAAAACCTTGAAACCGTATCTTCAAAGGGAGAGGCATTTCCAGCTACTTACTTAGTTTTGTACCTTGCCAATTCTTTGAGGATTGTTTTCTGGAGCTTGTACTGCAGGAAGGAAAACAAGTTTGAAGCAAATTGAAGTGACAGGAAACTATTCCGACAACCAAACATAATCAATCTAAATTAGAAGAATTTTGTAGCAAAGCACAAATCGCCGCATTTTCATTTGCGACCTTGTAACCAGTCCCTCTGTACATACTTTTTTAGAATTTTGCCAGGCTGATAGGATTTGATTGCTCGTCACGACTGTTGTAGCTGAAGACAAAGCGGTAACCGGTCTAGTTACTAGTAATCCTACGCATAGTTACCAACTAATTTCACGTTGAGTGGGTGTATTCCTACGACACCTAGAAGATACATCACTTTAATCGGTCGTTTCCTGTTCTCATCACGCGCACTCCCAGTAATTGCTTGACTTTATTGTAATCACTGATCTTTTTTGAACGCTTCAAAAGTGCACTGATTTTTCTGCTCTACAAAACACAGTCATTTTATAAAGTTAATTTATTTCTAGTTAAAAACACAGTACATCAATCAAAGCAGGGTAAAGGAAAGGTTGTTGAGATAATGCGATCGTGAGCGGGAGGACAGGTAGGTGAAAAAGAAATTGGACTTTCAGGTGGACGCACTGGGGACTCATACTTTTTGTAAAGAAAAAGTGTGTATTCTTTGCTGATGCTTTTATCTACAGTTAGTGTAGAGGAAACGCGTTTTCTACCGACTCGTAGAGCACGCCACACGACCGCGCCGCTTGCGCTGGAATCGTCGCCGTGATATCTAACCATATAGTTTTCTTAATAGTTGATCAGTTGTCGTGATAGTTGACATCAAATAAGATGACGACCTATCAAGAAAACCCACATTTGCTATTGCGACGAAAATTACAGCACGAGCGAGGCGGACGCGACGCATGCTTCCCGAAGCAGCAAAAAACGCACTTCCATCGACACTCACTCAGTGTACTACGGAGATACCTAAGAATTAGCAGTAATCTCGGACTTTTAAACTATTTAGCAAGGGTAAATATGAGTAGAAAATTGAAATTACTTTATTCGAGAGGAAATATGTGCCTGAATATGGTCCTCGTTGGGATGGGGGGTATTAGTGTGTGGTTCACTCCAGTAATAAAAAAACCACTTAAAAGCTCAGTAGTGAAAGAACTGATGTTTCATCCTGTCAGACACTAGCTGTTTCCGCTGCACCATTAAGTTTACATACTTGAATAGGTAGATATGTGACTCACCATGCCTATGTACCCAGAAGCTGACAATAAATTTGTGATTCGAAGTTTTCTATTGCTCTTTTCTCCTTTATCAGTTCTCATGAAGCGTCATAAATAATCAGTAGAAGTGCTTTAAAACTCAAGTAGATATGCACCTTTAAAGTCATCAATGCAAAAAAAAAACAGAAAAAAAAACTTGGGGTTCAAAATTTTGAGAGTGGATATATACCCGCCGTGCCTTTCTTCCCATGGTTAAACTTGGATAGGAACTCGTAGGAGTCCTACACAGTTAGTTTACCATCCATAGCGGCTAGTCTGTGATTATTTTGGCGTTTCCGCCAAAATAATCACAGACTAGCCGCTTCCGTTTTCGTGTGGTTACGTCTGTTCACTGATGTCAACGTGAACTGCACGTAAGCCTGGAAAATTCCGGAAATGAAAAACTGCCACAAACAATACCCTCTTGATAGTGATCCAAATTAGTCGCTAATCGAGGTAGACAGAAGACAACATTCGATCAGCTGATTAGCGATATTGGTTTCTGGAGCATTTTTTTTTCTAATCACATGAATAGAGACAGTTAATCACAGGAAACATGAAAAGACGCTATGAAGAACGGAGGAACGATAAAAAAAAGTTATTGCGAGACGGAAGTATAACATTAGGTTGCTATTGCCAACTGGTGTGTTGTTCCGATCAAATCATCACATGCAACACGAAAGTGACAAAATGAATGTATGAATGAATGAATGAATGAATGAATGAATGAATGAATGAATGAATGAATGAGGTGAATGAATGAATGAACGAGGTGAATGAATGAATGAACGAGGTGAATGAATGAATGAATGAATGAATGAATGAATGAATGAATG
>KN732201.1:0-11249 GCA_000816745.1 Ancylostoma duodenale | reverse complement strand
TTTCCTCAGGGACAAAGAGAAAACTGAAGGAAACGGTGGCTCACAATTGAATATCCACAAAAATCAAATCAATTCGCAAGGAGTTTTTTGGAAGCGACCCAAGCTTGGTGGGAAGGAAGGAGTCGGCCCTGGCACGGAGGCAAATGGTTATCTTCACGAGAAAACCGTCGGGACCAACCGGAATAGGTTTCGTACAGTTGAAAACTCTAGTTATGATTTTCGGGGAGTCTTCGAAATGTTGAATTCTTTTCGAGTTTCTGTAATGATTGGATTAGAGAGGTCATCCTTGAAATCCAGGACTCTGTGGCTAAGTATGAAATTGAAACTACATATGAGGAACTACACTTTAATATACTTGCTTCTACACATACAGTGCATTTGACATACCACACACCCAGCTGAAAATGTCCGGGGTTGTTAAGGCACCTTATACCTTAGACATTTAAGAGCACGTGACTGCTATAGCGGTGCGCTATTCTATCACCATGTCCGTAACTAAGATGAGCTCTCACTTACATGTGTTTCCGGTACTGTTTTTAAGTGCATGTGCTGAATGGAAGGTGTCCTGTAGAAGAATGAGGGATTTGAGAGGGTAAATCATCTGTGTCCTTGACTTTCCAGACTCCAACGAAGGCGCGATCGCCGAAACATAAGCGTCAATAAAGTTCAATAACCATCTTGGCTGACAGCTCTAAAGAATCCCATTGTATTCCACAAGCACAACTACTATGCCACAGTCGAAAACGAAACAATACATTACTAGCTAAAACGCAGAACCAGCAAAAAGTATATGCACTACACTTATGTCCTGGCATTTACAAATAACATTTACAAATTGCGTTTGGAACAGACTATACTTTGGCACTATCCCAGATTGCTCCTATTCAAAGAAAGAAGTTTGTGTTGAAAACTCGTTGAATGATACAATACTAATCTGGTTTTCATTTAAAGGCAGCACTCACGCTGAAAAAAGTTTTCTCGCATTTGTGTTTATTTTAAAGATACCATCAATTGGAGTGTAACCGCAAAAGTAATCACTCCGAATTATGCAGTTACGCGAGTAATAACACTCGTACGCATGTACTTACAAGTGTGCCCGCCATGCTCAACCCCATTCTCTCTGATCGTGTGCGCCTGTGTTTCTCAGCTGATAAAGGATCGATCAGGATTCTCTGATAGCGGTGATCCTTTCCGCAGCTCGGCGACAGCACTCGTCTCAGGCGATAGATCTCGCACCCATGGGCATTTATTAGCAAAATACAACATAATATTTTAGGCAAACGTTGCCATTTTTAATGGTCTTTTCTGTACTATGGGCGCTAGAGTAGCCTGCATAGTAGAATTTCATGGGAAAATCTACGGCGTTCTTTATCTTGAGTGCTGTCTCAAATAAAAAAACTCTGACCGCCACTGCGGCGACGATTCCATCGTGAGCGGCGCGGTCGTGTGACGTTCTTTTCGAATTCGCGGAAAACGCAGCTCCCATTGACGCCAACTCTATTTGTTCGAATTTTTCAGGGCTAAGGAAACTAAAGAAAGTCAGAATCCTCTCTAGGGTTGTCCTGCCCCCTGCAAAAGGTAGGGAATTTCTGGGCAAACACTATACCCCTCTGTTGCACTTTGCTGTACGATTCTTTTCACTGTCTCCCATGCCAGCTGTGAAACATATGTGGAAATGAATTGCCAGCCATTGCAATTGAAATTCTCATGAAAAGCAAGTGCTGCTCAAATAAACACTGCACTTTGTGCCACATTAACTCTGTCTGTGTTTGGTGAAAAAATCTTTTAGTTTGGTTTTCCATAGGATATAGCCATACCATTGTGCTTTTGATTGCAATTGATTGCACTTTCAAGTTCAATGGAAAGGGAACTGTATATATCAATTGCTACGAACGTTTCGAATAGTATAGGATGACAGTGCATCCTCATATGCTCATGCTTTTTTCTTATATTCCGAACAATAGAACTAGTCACATTATAAGGCGGTAATTGGACCAAGCACAGGTCTGGCAACAATGTTTGTGGCCAAGGACTCACAGTAATTATTTCTTGGGCTTTGCCGAAAAATTCTGTGACTTTGTATCTTTGTTAACTGTGAAACTGTCTGAGACACAAGTTTACAATTCTATATTCCATAGTTCTATCCGAATCGTGTAAGGATTGCAAACAGGAGATGAGATAGAGGTGGAAATTGCCGTCAGTAGAGCATTAATGACGTCTTTTCCAAGAACTTCTCTCAGTTGGCTCTACAACCACTGCTTTTTCACGCATGCGAGAGGATAGAAGCTTCACTCCATAGCGAGATCCGTGCCTGAACCAATTTTGTCGGCTGGGAAATGTCGATTGATTGCCATCCCCAGTCTCCCCACTAAAAGTTGCAGAAGGGCAAAAATGGGCATTTCGAAATCCAAGGAAGTAGGTGGCCTATCGTCGAAGACGGTTGGCACTGTAGATAGGTACTCCTTCTTCGATCACAAAGATAACAAGGAGCCGCTCATGGTCCGTCCTTAAAGTCAGGCCCTGACTAACACGGTGAGAGTTCTGCAGGACATTGATGAAAACAAGGACTCCCTTTCAGTTCGACAGTACTGCTGAATAGGAGGGTTCGCACGATAGATCGTCTTCTCGGACCAAATCGGGGAACGATGTAGTAGGACTGCTCCAATTCCACAGTTGTAAGCGTCTGCTGTAACTATGATTGGCAGGTCGGGACTGAAGTGTATTAGAAGCAGATCTGATTTGAGCGTTGCTGTCATGAGGTTGAAAGAAGGCTGCTACTCCAAGGTCCAAGTGTAGACAGTGTCTTCTTTTGTGTGGGCATCCAAAAGAGCGCGTACGTTGTGCATAGAAAGCCGAGAATTCCATCTTGTGGATCGCCTCAATCTTGACAGAGGCAGATCGGGCGTCGTTAAGGGTCGGTCACAAAACTTGTTAATTTCGTTGTTAATAGGACCGTTCCCAGTTTTGACAAAGCTCGCAAAAACCATCCAATTCCTCTCGCTTACAACCAATTCGAAAAAAAAAAACTCCTTAAACGCAACCTCAGTCCCTGACGTCGTATGTGTCTTTTTGATGATGACTCTTGTTTTATAGAGTTTTTGTGTCATGGTCTTTTTTTTTGTTTGTACTATGGTTTTAGTGTTTTTTCCTTACGTTGCATAAGTTTATCTTATGTAATAAATAATAAAACTAGCTGACTGACTGAGCTGATTTTGCTCCAAAGCGGTGGTGACGTGTACGCGAAAGTGTGAACTGTCCTCCAGCCTTGGTGTCTTTGTTATTGACGGACTTCAACGAGATGAGGAGTTGGCGACTAATAGGTGACCTGGTCCTCGTGACTCAGCAAGGTGTCATCTCTGTGCTGGACCAGAGCCCGAATTGTTCCATAGGTCCGCACTTGTCGGAAGATGCGATTGACTGGTGTGTCATGGGTAGTGGTGGAGGCAGCGTTAATGATGTTGCTCACACTTTTGCGCTCCTTCTATGAAATCAGTTCATTCTTCGAGAAATCCTTCCAGAACCCTTTCTTGTGTTCAACATGTTTACAGCCACTGCACATAAGTTGCAGCTCTTGGCCCATTGCGGTCCTCACAGCAGAAGCAGGGTGATGGTAGGTCCTGTGATTGGTTCATCATAGCATCTTCGCCCCGGACAGCGTTATTGGAGATTCGTTCCCGAGAAGCTTGGCATCTTGTCCGACTCTTTGAACTGTTTGAACTTGGCACTGTGGATTGTCTTCCATCTCGCGAAAACTACGAGAGTGGATGTCAGCATCTTCTGGACTGTAGAGACCACATGAGCATACAAGACGCATTAGTTGTTTGGGCATAACATCGTTGAATGCAGCAATTCTTGACGTTGATTGATGAGTCCGGTATAGTTTTGTCGTTGCCGGGTGTTCAAAAGTAGGTATAGCGACTGATGACCGTAGAGTTTGTACCAAAACAACCCCTTTAGTGTTTCCACTGTTTCATTCGGAGGGGTGACAGATATCTCCTACACCAGAATGTTGGTTGTGGAATGAGCAGACGTTACGGCACCCAGCTTGGAGACGATGAGAACGTGGAGCTCACTTTCGAGATGATGTCCACGTAGCGATAGTATTAGCCTAGCGAGCAGCCGTTGCTCGGATTGTATCTAAGGTCAGGAAGGCGTGCCGAGAACGATTTCGTGACAAATTCTGTAATGTAAAGGCAACGGCTGCTTGCTAGGCTAATACTATCGCTTACTAATTCGGTAATGTAAAAGCAGAAGCAGCAGCTGGAGAGGCATTTATGGGATAGAAGAGGTGTCGTTCCATTCGTTCCATGAGAGCGTTGAGCGTGTTCTCGTAGCATGGCTAGTACGAAAAGGATTGCACGGAGAGTGTCAGTGTCCACAGTAGTTGCTCCTCGAGTGATCTTTGAGGATTGCTGATAGTTATTGTGGATCTCCAGCAAGAATAGGTGGATAATTCATTGGAATAACCAGAATACTAGGACAGGCAGTGAAGCGAGTGAATGCTAAGTGAATATGAATGCACACGAATACATAAAATGCCAATGATGGGGCTTATATACCCAGAAAGCTGGACTTCCATAACTCTTCGGAGGGATCACAATAAATCAATAGTACATAGATCAAATATTAATCACGGCAATAACGCTACGGTCAAGGTCCTACAACGAAATGAATACATCTTATAACCGCCACCGGTTCATGGCTGTACAGATAGAATTGAAATGATTAGAAATTGTCATTATTTCACTGTTAACGAACTGAATTCGCCGAACCACCACCACGAAGGGAGGTCTTCTTTGGTTTCTTGCATCCCACCACTCACCGTTCCCGAAACTCTCGTTGAACTAATTGTAAGAAATGAACGGCAATCCTGAGAACGAGACCAGCCATATAGTTTTGTGTTGTTTTAGCAGTTAGTAATCCTATAAAGTGTGTGTTTTTACTTGCAAAGTTGCTTTTTTCATGCATGCGCTTTGTTTGTTTTTACTGTGTAGGCGACGTTTACAGCGCCGCCGGCGGCCCGAAGAACATGCCCCGAGCGGCATTCCACGGCCGCTATTCCTTCGTCTGATAAGCAACTTAATGTGCTTCTTCAACTGCTACTTCCAGTTATATTATTCCGCTTTCGTAACTTTCTCGGCTGTCGTTGTTCGCGTGATTCTTTGGTTGTTTAGCGTAGCGGAACAAGACGACGTGACTCGCATTATGTTACTGCTTTCTTGCTAAGTCATACTGTATTTTCTGTCATATTTCTGATTTGAGAATCTCGACAAGATCATGGGAGGGCACGTGCTCGAATTTCGAATTTTCGCAGCCTACGCAGACCTTGCCAGAAATGTATTGTATTCAGTAGATAGGTGTAATGGTGTATTCAGCAGATATTAGATTCTACAAATTGCTATATGTATTCATGAAAAACTCGGCAATTGTCTTTCTGAGAAGGTCGCTCATGTGCTAGCTCTGTAAGTAATTGGGTTAAATTCTGAAAATTCCCCGGCGAAAATTCGGGATTTCCTGGCCGGCGCAAATCCTAGGGAATCATACCATTCCTAGATAAATAATAGTGAATAAATAATGGAAAAGAAGACGAATAAAAGATTTTTTGGGTGATATATTGGATCGCTCCTTAAAGCATTTTGTTTCCCAGGATTGTGTCTAGTAAACTTTCATTCCCAATGAACAACGAAGAGGATTTTGGTCTAGAAATTCCATGTGAACCACATTTTACTGAATATTACTCTTCCACGGTTAGTCAACCTAACCATTGTAATTTTTGTCTTCTTCTTCCACCGTTTCTATAATGCAACCCAAACCTACTGGAAATGCAGATAATGGTGGATATTTCTAGCTTCAGTCGAGTTATACATCATGGGAAGTGCAACCGAAAAGCGGCCATCATTTCTGAGACAAACTAATGGTCTCACCATCTCAATTTCCTTTTAAAACCTTAGTTCTATCCAATAATACGGTACATACTCATTTCCCATGCCATTTGAAAAATGTCTCAAAATACAAGAGCATACTGTGGACTTCAGGGATCAGAGAATCCCTCCTTTTCTGCTGGCTGTTAACTGCACTAGGATTTTGTATCCATATTTGGCTGGGAAATATGTACCCCATAGTGGGGGAGATTTCCTACTTGGCCTCAAGCCACGCCCATAAAACCCTCAGAGGAATTTTCCGGGGATATTTTATCTGAATAAAAACAATACCCTACAATAATCCTCTTTGTATCGATGAGTATCTACAATCGAAGAGATGTAGTTGCTAAGAGGTATCAGGAGTCGATCACTAACGCGCTTGAGATCAAAAAATCAAAGGAACAACCACAAAGGAAGCGATATTTCTTGCGCGGTCGTCGCATAACCTCTCTCATAAGGAAGCGCCTCAAATTTTCTAGATTCTCCGGAAATTTTCCACAAGGCATAGCGAGTAATTTCTTCTGATCTAATTACAAGTACAGTATATACTCATTTCCCATGCCATTTGAAAAGCAATTACAGCAAGTTTCCTTGCTGGATGCATATTCTTCACTATTTTCGATTCAGTCTGGACGGTTTCAGTTTTATTAGCTCTTTTACTTCTTTCGTTACTTGATATGAGGCAGTATTACTAGTCTTTTAAACTATTATATCATTCATCTTCTTTCTTTCATCGCTGATGTTCCCCAAACTTTTGCCGAAAACTTCAGGAAATGTCCTGAAAAAGAGTCGACCCCCCTGTCAGCGATATCAGGCATTCAACTAAAATTCCAGTACCTAGCTATGTTCAATGAACATTTTGCACTTATACAAGCCTATTTGTCGCTTGTTCGTAACGTCCCAGCAAGTGCCACCGTGCTATACTTTGGTGCTATTCTGTGCCACAGATAAACAACTACTCCCGCGCTTTTCATTCACTCCTGGGATACTTATTTGAACCAATCCAGTTATAGTTCCATTTTTGTCTATCTGTTCGCGCTCAAACGTTCACACCTCCGCAGCAATTGGAAAAAGCGACGCTACTGTCGCTTTAGGTTTGTTTGTGGAGCTGCTACGGGCAGGCCTTTATATTAGCTGAGCATTTCGCTCTTCCATGATCCCTTTTTTCCCCGGAGGTGAGATTAGGGGAAGGAGGAGGGAAATTAGAGAATTCGGGTAACCATCAGTGCGTAGGGCACATACGGGCACATAATGCATTGGTTCTGCCACGGAAGACACCTTGCGCCCTTGAATAAAAGTGGACAAACGCTTCTAACCAAAATGTCACTGTAAGTAGGTGAACATTCTTCGCGTTCCTCTTAGCGTTGCGATTCAACGTTTACACGTACAACATCTTATCTCAGTCGTAATTTTTATGGGTGTGGCCCACAGCTAAATCTTTCCTTCCTCAATCGCTCCAAAGATGCATTAGACAAAAGTTCACATATCAGCTTAAATATTTTTTCTAAAAGAATTTCCTTTCAAATTCTCGTCCATCATCACAGATGGTTTACTATCGGCTTGTCCAATACCCTAGTTAGTTCTTCCTGGGATTTCTCCTAAGGATAGAGTCCTAGAAGATTGTAGTCAGTTTCAAGTGCAATGCTTTTTGGGTATTTGCGTCTATCGTTCCTCTTTCTCCTCTGTATCTGTGATACTGCACAATTTTCCGCGTTTTTTTTTCATGTTCTTAGGTAAAATGGACCGCATTCCTCAAGATTTCTCCTCAAGGAGTGATCCCATCCCCACATACAGAATGATGGCTTAGCCACCAGCGTTAAACATTTTGCTTCGGTTTCGAAACAAATAAAAGGAGTAAAAGGACTCAACGGATCCATGAATTAGTAAAGAGTTGTAGTGTGGCCGTTGCGTGAGTAGGAGAACTAAAGTTGATAACCATGAGCTCGTTATCCTAGCAAAATATCATAGAACTGTAAGTTAAGCATGTATTTAGTAACTCAAGATTACCGTCTATCTGATCAGATGTGACGGTTGTGAAGAGCGATACGTGGGGGAAAGGATGAGGCCATTGCGAAGAAGACTGGATGAACATCGCAAAGGATGACAAACCCCCTTTCTTCCCGTCGGAAAGCTTCTCAAGGAATCGCATTTTGAAGCGTACAACTGAGCGATTTAGAGTAACCGTCCTCCACGAATATCTATCTCGAACCTTAGTAAAACAATGTAGACGTTAGGAATACACAGACATGATCCGGAAACCAATGACAGAGAGGAGCTGCGAAAAGTACTTCGGTTGGTTTCATAATTAGAAATATAACTGGTCCTTCTGTCTTGCAGTTCCGGGGTTGTCCCATTGTATCCTTGTATCGTAGGGGTGTGGCGGGTGTGGTTATCAACTGTCTCGCGCTTGGTTTTGTTCACATGAGAGCTAAGCTGTCGAAATATAGGTAACAATCAGTATCGTGCCTCAAAGTTGAAAAAGAAGCTTCCTTGCTAAGTATCTGGCAATTGGTATTGTTGTAGTTTTACATGTCTGAACATCTGCACATCGCAGAGGCATTGAATGCGTGTGTGCCCTATGCAGTGACTTGCGAGTCAGTGTACCAAGCTAGTGCCTCATCCTCCCATACTCCTCTGGTACCATTTTATCGACCCCAGAGGGATGGAAGGCTTGATTGGCCTCGGGCGGGATCGAACACCGACCGTGTGCGCGCGCAGCGAGCCTCTTAGGCTCGAACCAGACTCGACGGTGAACAGCAGCGGGGCGCGTCGGCTTCCACGCGCAGCATGCGGATCGATCGCCGCGGCCTCGTCCGGCGTCCTCGAGCGTCGAGCGGCGGCGGCCGCCACCACAGATTAGGTCGACCATACCTTGCGCATTGAAGCGTCGGCGGGCTTCACCGCGCGGCGACGCGCGTCGACGTCGAAGAGCCGGCTCGGCTTCTTCGAGCGGCGAGGGGCGTCGTTAGGGGAAGGTTCAGTTTATTGAAGAGAAACACTAGTTATTTTCATTCGTATGAGAAACTAAGGAAAATAGCTCATGAATATTGATGAACAGCTGTAAAATTCTTCTGAAATCGTCACTTCCAAACAAATAGGCAGCGAAATGGAAGATTTTTGAAGGAAAACACACTCAGAAGAACAAAAAGAAAAAGGAGCTGAAGAAACGTTAACATCGTTGGTATATCAGTGTTTGAATGCATATGTGTTGCGATCTGACCTCAGAGGTTATGAACGGACATGTCTCGCATCTATTGCGGGAAATGGATTACCGTCTGGGGCGAATCATCATGGGTTTCATGGATCGGCAATCTATTCGCTGGCCTTATATCATTATTGCACTATTCCCCGTATCCGCAATTTATCATTATAATAGGATCTGGCCCATTATCTCGTTCATCTTTTTAACTCGCTAAATACCTTCAGAAACATTAAAGTTAATTCAAAAGGTTTGAAAATGATTCGTGGCTCTGTAGAAATGTTGTCTCTAAGTATTCTCTTTGTTGTTATGATCATTATTTACTATTTTTTGGCTTCTTTCGGCGATAAATTTTAGTTTTCGAGTTTGAGGCATATTGCGTTGGTGGCAGCCCCTCGCCGCCCTTCGACGCGCCAGGAAGCCGAGGGGTCACAAAGAGCGGGCGTCGCCCATACCTCCGCCGCAGAGTCTGGTTCGAGCCTTACCACTGCGTCACACGCGCCCTATGCAACTTGTTCTTATGTTGAAGTATGACAAAGGCGTAATCGCCGAAAGCTAGCCAGTAAAGATATATGTACAACGAAGGAGCGGCGAATCACACAAAATCAAATCGAATCACACTTCAGCGAATCACACAAACCATTTGAAGAATCATGTATTTTGCGCTAACTATTCCTTGAAATTTATGTTTATGCTTAAATGAAATATTCGAAAGGAATAAGGGTTTGGTTTCCTTTCAAAATGCATGATTTGTGTTTTGTTGTTTTTGTTGTTGTTTGAATGTTTAATAAATGTTTTTAATCACTTGTCACAACCTTATGTTGCCATTGCTTTTTGCACTCACCGTAAGCCTCCCTTAACCATCACGTGGTGCGAGCATAGCTGCGTTGCGTGCTCGTCAGTGCTCGGAGTATGCAGCGCGACGAATTCTGTCCGGGCAGCCGCTTATATGCACTGAGCCAATCACGTCGGAGTAGAGCCACGCCCCTAACTACGATAGCGCAAAGGTCCGCCAACAACTTGAAGTGACCGCTTAGAAGATGAATGACCAGTTTTGAAATTTCGTCAATGCGCACAGACAGTTGCCGAAATGTGGGACCGGTTCTTGTTTTACAAGTAAATTTGGGTCTGAAAATCGGAATGTTTTCATTTTACTGAATAACTAATCAGTAAGAAATGGGCGAGGTTGCTGAAGACGGCTTTAAGGCACAAAATTAGTTTAAAATTGAAAATTTGAAGAATTGAAGTGTTGGTCATGTCCAGTTTATCGCCCATATTTAACCCACCCGAATCTGGACAGAACCAGTGCTCCCGACCTCCCACTGGTCCTTGGGTACTTATTCTGCATTCGGAAACATCATGGACTCTGATTTCTTCTTCGCTAAGCCTGTTCTTGATCTCACGGTCAAAATTTGTGACACTTGCCTCCCCGTGTTGTGATCGACGTACGCTGGCGTTCTTTTCAGCCTACGTCATTCCTCGCAGTGGTTTTCCCTGGTTGAGTTGCCCAAATTCGTTTGGTTACGGTCAGTTGATAATAGGTTCATTCGTGAAACTGCACCGTATTTGGCGAATAGGGGCGCTCGTAACTCTATGACGTCGTTTCTTTTGTCATCTTCGCCATTCCCCTTACTTTTTTCCCACCTAAAATGGCCTTTTTACCCCCGACATTCCTGTGCGAGTACGGTATTTGCACAGTTTTATTGGCGGTGCTGACAGCAGGTGTCCATTTTTCATTCGAAGACTCTTTTAGAGCGTCAATGCCACTTGATTATTCGTTAATCGCAGATTGTTCTAGAATGTTTCCATTCTCTGCATGGACATTTGCACATTTCACATTGAATGACTACGTTTCGACGTTCGAATTTGAATTTCATAAGCTCATAGCGAACTTGTGTACCCTAGGGACGAAATGCCTCAGTGAGGTTTCTTTTGTATTTCAGCTTGGACCGCATGGAAATTTCGATTTCACCAACTTTTTCTGCTCCGCCTTCTTTTCCTCCTTCTCTTCTTCATGTTTCTATTTTATTCCTAATCATCCATCTTACCATCTTCCTTTACGTTCCTCTTCAGCTCGTTCTTCTTCTTCTCCTCCTCCTTCATTCCCTCCGGCTTCATTTTCCCCTCCT
>KN732199.1:0-10902 GCA_000816745.1 Ancylostoma duodenale | reverse complement strand
CCAATAACTTCTCTGCAGCGCTTTTTTTTCGCATGTTCGCATGTTGCCGTAAAACTCAAGTACAAATTAAGCTGTTTCACGTACTTGCCATTTGGAATGCATTAACGCGTAGTGGTTCATTTTTATTGCATGCATTTAGCTTGTACCTGTTCAGGTGACGCCACCATTCTGCCCAGACCCTCGCGCCGTATATGCGAAAGATGTGCTAGACATTGAGCAGTTTAGCACGGTGAAAGGAGTTCGCCTGGATGCTAATGACACCCAGTTCTATGGAAAATTCAATACCGGCTGTGTTAGTATCCCTTGGCAAAATGAGGTAATTATTTTCGTGCAAGCTTTGAAAGCATTTAAATTACTTCGGACGGTATAGGTCTGGAAAAGAGCTGTTGTGGCTGCAGGGTCTGAGCGAAGAATTAAGATAATCGGAAATAACGAGGCTTTCATTAATTGAGTTTTCTTTTTCTGACATTTCCGCTGCGAGAGTGATTGATGGGCCTGACAGAGCAGGTGTTCTTGCCAGTGTTGAAGGGCAGTTTATGCTCTGAGCGAGGCCGTTACGAGCTGAGTTTGCCTTGGATGTGATGGGAGCTCCCCCGTTGTTAACAAGTTAATGTTCAACAAATGCATCTCCAATGCGGGTTCAAAGCCACAGAGAGGAGACGTTTATTTTAGCTCGTTAGATGCCCTGGAGGAACACCTCTCACACATTTTAGTGGCTATTTTTTTTTGGGAGCCATCGTCTGTGTTGTAATTAAGGAAATTTTGATTGTTTCTTACCTTATAGGAGAGGAAAAATGTTGCTCAATGAAAGCCAAGATTATCCACGCCGAATGAGCAATGCGAAATAAAGAGGGAGTGCCTATGTTCTTTCAATGCTGCTTTCTCCCAGTTTTACACAATCATTAGATGAATAATGGCATATGAAAGAGTCTAGGGGTTGTCGAAGTAGATTTCGAGACCTAGCGAAACAAAGGAGAGACGCCAGCAGCGCTTCGGGGGTGAGATGAAGTGGTGCAGAAACGTTATGCTGTTGGAACGAGACTTGTATTGATATTTTTTTAGTAATCTCTCGAGCTCTCTTTTCAGATGATCGAAACCGAGTGCTTTCAAGAGCTGAACGTGTTTTTCGAGGAAGACGGTAGTCTGGTGCCAAGCCTGCGACCTGATGGTCAAATGCAACTCGACAAGAAGAACGGCTCAAGTAGTGCCGGGTTTTTCAGCCGTCTATTCAAACGCAAGGTGATTCTTTATCTTGCTCACTCATTCGGCTTTACTTTGCTCTTCTATGTATTCGACAGCTTCAGGCAATTTTGGGTTATTTCCTTTTCCAAATTCTTAAACTTTTCCGATGATTCTGTTCTCCATTCCACTACTTTTGCCATTTCCAGTGAACGCGATTTCATTACTAGGCTTTGTTGAGCGTATAGAAGAAATTTAATGATGCTATTGAGGACCTAGATGGAATAAGATGAAGTCAGTCCTCGGAGCAACCAAGGTCGTTATCAATGCAATAAGTTGATATGGTTCACATAATAAAAAAAAACTGCCATCACTCTTGAACTATCATCGTTCACTTCTGAAGGTTATGCGGAATTCAGAGCGAATGCAGCCTTTTTCAGTTGAGTATTATGAGGCACTTAGAATAACGCTGTTTTCTGAAATGGTTTTTAGCAGTGAAGATATAATGCAAAAAAATACTAAAATTGTCTCATTAATTCCATTTCTAAGTAAGAACAATGTTTCGTAATTTATGTATGTTGTACAGAATGTTTTTCATTCCTTGAGAAATCTCCAAATATCACACCTATGCTGTTTGATTAGCTATCATTCAGCATTTACCATTTTACTCTCATAAATACGTCTATAACAACGTAGCAGTAGAGTTTCAAAAGCTTTTGCGTTGTACCCCATTAAATATCGGCGTATTTAGTGATGTGCCTTCAACCGTCTTTCCTGAATTCTGTGTGCAAAAAGTGAGTGAACTTCAAGATATCTCTTTTGTTCTCCTACGGCTTCCTTTCCTGTTTTGCTTCTTTTCGTCGCTACAGTGCTCCGTTTAATTCAATGCTTTTCCCTCCTGTACTGTCAGCGCTCACCCTTTTGTGCCCACTTGTACTTTGTGAGGATCTCGTTCTTGAGAAAGTTCAAAATGTTACGGCGTTTACGAGACACTATTTGGTTAACCAATGTTTGCAAAGAGTGAATGAAGTTCCATGGTGGAGAAAAAGCGATGCGTTCTTTTTCTGTTCTGATAATGCCGAGATAACACGTTTCTTCCACGTTCGGGGAAAGTGTGATAGGCTCTGGCATTCGCAGATACGTACCTACATATGTGCTATAGCTATGACTCAACCAAAAGTTGCCCTCTGGTTCAGTTATTCCTTACTGACTGAGTCAAGTTCTAATAGATGGAACAAGTGAGAAACGAAACCTAGTGGGAGTGTTTTCTCCGTGAATCCAAGCCTTTTTTCTTAGGCTAAGACCTACAGTCAAGTTTTCGTAGTCAAATTTTCAATGCGAGAACTTCTTTATTACGAGGGTGGTATTGGTGTCCAAAATGACCTGGAATGTTTTTTTGTGAACAGAAAAAGCTGGTCGAAACCGTCACCTAAAAGAGCCTCACTGTGGTCTCAAAGTTTTTGAAATCCTCGAATTTTTGAATTCCCTTCCCGGAAAATTCATGCTTCCGAACTATAGGACTTTTCAAATAAGTTCAAAGTACTAGGTTGATGCAGGCCATAAATTAACAATTAATGATAGTAGTCGTTCATTGAAGGGAACTCTAGTTCTTGCGTTACTCTGAAGACAATAAATAAATATGCGTGAAGAGGAAGTTGGGGGGCCACCCTATAAAAGGTCTCCTCACCTTCACCTTGTAAGCCGAAGGCTAAGCCTAAGCTAGGCCTAAGCCTAATCCTATGCTTAAGCATGGGTTTAAGCCTAAGCCTAAGGCTGGGCATACCTTACGAAAAGAGGATTCAAATTATCTAGAACAGTAATGTCACGGCACAAAAACTATTTTATTAGGACAACTACAAAAGTTCGAAGTTACTTAGTAATCAGTCGTGTCATTCTTTCAATAAAGTTGTTTCGCAACACTATGTATCGTAAACACTGGCATGAACATGAGAATGTGGCGACAAATATCTTGTAAAGAATGGTTATTCAATCTACCCGTATCGGTCTTCGCGCTCGCGGGCCCCCACAGCGACTGGCGGCGGGTCTAACAGGTTGCCCTTTCGACCGCCGTATTCTTCAGTTAATGTGACCCACCTTTTCTGATAATTGTGCGCTGAACTGGAATCTTTAGCGAAGATTACTGTCGTTTCCTGAAAATTTGCATCTCCAGCATGAATTTCTCCAAGAATCGTAACACCTGTCTTATGATGGATTTTTTTTGTTTGTAGTAGCTCATTTCGTATGGCCTTTTTCGGACCAATTCATAATCACACACCAGCCCAAATTGTGCGGGTGAAATGTAGCCATTTTTGTTTTTGTCCTCTCGCATCAGATTAGGATTAGTGTTTGATCTGATTTAGTTTTGTGGCTTTATCCAAATCAGCTTGAGCAGCATGACATTTGCGACGCTTTGGAGAGTAATGGCTTTGTGAGAACTCGTGGTAGCTTAGGATCTACATGCGATCTGCCTCCGAGACACTCGTTATCTTCCTCCGGATTTATAGTCGTAGAGCGCAGAACAGCCGTTTGGAAGGGATTAATCTATAGTCATTAGCTAATATGTTGACTAGAGATACTACTCAGAAATTTTCAGACAAACCAAGGAGGGTCATCGAAAGAGATTTATGAGATGAAAAGGATACAGTTTGACGATTAACAAAAGTGGTGGAGTCCAGCACTTCTTGCATTTTACCTTTTACTTCCTTACTGCGATCCAAAATAGAGACACGAAGGAAGAGAATTCAGAAACGACAGTTACCGCTTTGTGCCGTGGTACAACGCCTATTGTGAGGAATTTTTCCCAGTTAAACAACACTCTTGCGCACTTTTGCATTTGTTCTCGTTCTTTTGCTGTAGTTAAATGAATCCTGAGTGCTCCTCCATTCCACATCGAGGGGAAGATTCTTCTCAACTGTGAAAGCTCATGAAAGCCACACATTCCTGCTGCCTTAGAAGGATTATCCGCATCAACCATCTGTTTCAGAAGCATTCTTTTGCCCTGTTCGATCGTAGTTGCCTGGCTTAACATAATTAGAACACTGCGAGTATGTGCAAGAATTGGTTGCTTATTGCAAATTGTTTGTGTCTGATACCGTGCTGTCATCTGGCTTCCCTTAACTTTTTAAATTTTTTGCGTGCTTCTATTTCTAACTGTTACTTCATTACAGTCTGCGCAGCTCAATGGCAAGCATTCGAAATGTCCGTATTGTCCTGGAAATGCTGAATGCGGGAAATGTAAGGTTGGTTATTTTGACGTTTCTTTATTTGTCCTTAATAAATTTAAATCAGGCCGTATTTTGCTTGCACAACTATTTGGAATAGACCCACTCTTGGATTATAAGTCCGAGGAAAGATCTGCTCTGCACATTGTGTGCACTGTGCAAATCTATGTTGGTTCACACGTTATTGTTGGGAAAACGGGTTAATCATGAGATCCTCACGGTAGCGCAACATCAGAAAGTTCTTGTACAATCGGCGCCGCGTGTACAACGGGTTGCACATGCCGTCATGAATGTATTAAACGCCCCATCGAATGACTTATTCCTGACTTATTGTAAGCAGAAGCACTTGCTCCTCAAAACGGCTTTTTTCGCACAAAATAGGCTTCATGCATATTAAAGCAATCTCAAATCCATTGCCAACAATCATGTTTCCAAAACTACAACGAATCAGGAACGAGTGTTTTGAAAAATTCCTGAAGGTTCACATTTTTTAGTTGAAGTGTATGCAGTGGTGGTCAATCGTTATTGCACCGCAGGAAACGAGGCCGCGCCGCGCTGCCTGCGTGGCGCGGCAGACCAGCTGGACGCTGTGATTGTCGGGCCTAACAGGGATTGGTGGTTTTCCTATAGTTTCCACTGCTAATTTCTTTATGTGTGGGCATTCTTGAATTCAACTACATTGTTGTGTGTAGAAACGGCAGCCCCGGCAGCGCTCGAACAACCACAGCGTCTAACTGGTCTGTTGCACTGCGTAGTTGGGGATGCGGCGCGTTTTTGTTCTGTGCGATAGTCTTTGTTCCATGCGTAGAAAGACTGCCCAGCCGCCGCTTAAATAACCAACGAAAAAGTCGAGGATAAAGAGGTGGGAAACCGTCGCTCACGCGGCAAGCAGCTTTAGTTTGGCACCACCCGATTATCATTTGGTACGATCGAGGAAGCTCTATTTAGCGGAGGAAAAGTCCAAAGACTGTGTCATTTCAGACTTTGAGTGTGCCGCTATTTCGACTCACTGCGCAGCGACATATTTCAAGAGACCACTCATTTCCTTCGCTGAAAATGGGGAATGGTCAGCGGTGCTAATTGCGAATATAATTTCGATTGAAGTGTTATTCTTTCGTTGTTCAAATAAATTTCGTTTTACGCGATGGAAATGCGCATTCTCAAGCCACCAACCTAATAGATATTTTTTTATTCATAAAGCTGATGAAACAATCATCTTGCTTTGATTCTTCTGCAGATAGATCGAAGAAATGCGTTTGGATTGTAGGGGTTCTCGCTCCTTCAGCCAAATTCAGAAGCAACATTTTTTCCATGATCATGTAATACATATTCGGATGATCAAGCTCGCACGCTTGGCGACACTGCAGATTCCTAGATGAGCGAGCCGCTATGTGAATTCCCTCCCCAAGCGGCAAAATATCACAACAGTGAAGAAATTTCGGAATTGAATTTTGCTGAAGTGGTTCTTACCGCGGCGTCCAATCTTTTGCTAGTTTCTAAGAGGATTTGTCAGTCAGGTTTTGTTTTGGCTCCATGCCAAAGTTTGTGAGCAAGCTTTCATTCAACACTGTGTTGAAATAAAAGTGCTAGGATTTGGCGCACTCCAGCACTTACAAGGTTTAACGAGTGTCGTGCCACAATATTATTGTTATGCTTTTGGAGCCCTTGAAAGCTGTTTTGCTTGCTTTGTTCTTGAAAAGAGAAATTTATTCTACCTATCAATGTAAGTCATGTAAAAATGATACAAGCAGTATGTTTCTACCCTGCTAAGAGTTCTGTGAGAATAGTGGACGTTCCTATCGGAATTCCTTTACTTTTCAAGCAAGCAAAAAAGTGGCTTTGTGCTATATGGTGATTATATCCGAAGTTATATCCTCATCATGATGTATTCTATAAAATATAATACAAAGGAAATATTTGTACTGTTATTTTTATTGTACTTTGATGGCGTTTTTGTATATTACTGCTCTAGGGCACCACTTTTTTTTCGTGAGCGTTGAGTTTATTGCTTCTTTTGTCACTGTTGAGGCTATTTGGAGACATGCATTAGTGTAGTTGCCTCAGTATACAGTCAAAAGCAACAAGTTCTTGCAAAGCTTTTCTTTTTGTCTCAAAAATAAAGGCTTCTTGAAAAAAAAATCACCTCTTTGAGCAACTTTCCTCAACTGCATGCAGATACTATATATTATTCGAGAAAAGAGCGTGTTGTGGTTAATGATATTTATACTAAAATTTGTCACAACAGTGCGCAGAACAATAATTTGAACGAGGATTTTGATAGCAAATGAAAGAGCAGAATGACTTCTCTGGCTCATTTTTCCATTTAGTTTGATACATAGAAATCAGTGAGGTAGGCTGTGAGTTAAGGGTGCTGTCCGATTCCACCTTTTTTTTCCGATGTTTTCATATGTCATATGGTTCAGGTACGCTTGTTCTAACGATGCGCATGGTTCCCTACAAAAATGCCGAAAACTCGTTATTGAGCCCTCTTTTTATGGAACAGGCATCCACGGGATAGCGGGACGTCCACCACATATGTTGTTGGCAACATCTTATTTTAGACTTTCAGGCCACAAAATCCCTCCATGATCTGCAGATTGGTTCTGATTCAACATCAGGAACCTACAGCGGCGCTCGCCAATTCCGTGCGCAATCGGCGAGCGGCCGCCCGTCCCTGGCACAAAGTGCGCTGATTTCAGGACAATCTACTGAACAAACCACAATGTAACCGTTTGGTCAATGCGCGCAATAGTCTTTTTGTTTTTCATAGCATACTGCAGATTGTCATATTCGTATTGGTTTTGCCATTTATGGATTCTCAAGTTTCCTTGTTCAATTCCTGTTTTGTTCGAGCAGCACAGTAAGAGCTCACCGGCAGCTTTTATCATGCTGTTCTCGTCTATGCTCATTCACTGAACTCTGTTTCCGTTTTTGTCATTATTGAATCAAATTCTATCGTCATGTCATGCCGTCTCATTGAATTTGCCGTTTTCAATGAGTACTTTCTTCCTTCACTGCTTTTGTGTCTTATTTATTTCTATATCAGCGTAGTGTAGTGGTTAGCAGTTAATCCGGTACACTCACTGCGCGGGTTCAACCCTCTTGTGTAATTTTTCCACTTCTAGTCTTTGGCTTTTTGCAGTCGATTTCTGCTTTATTTTCACTCTATTTGTTGTATTTCTTTCTTCAAAGGCACTATGTATGTATTATATCAAAAGTCTATGCGTCGATTATGGTTCTTTAAATTTCGTTCGATGGGACAGATTTGTTTCGATTATTGCCTTTCTAAGGTGGAATAAAGGAGTTCGACTTCTCCGAGTAATACATAAACAATCCATGACATTCTTTTTTCCTCGCTTCTTCATAATCGACAATAATAGCCACTCCTCCATTAGCGAAAACCTGCTGTAAGCCTGCATAACTCAAATATAAGTTCTTATCAGAATTCAAGTTTTTAGTTCAAATTCCAAAATAAGCGTGCTCGACTCTGCTCCAAACTCATGAATGGCAGAGTAGACAAAGGGCCTTAGCGGGACAGGATTGCACCTGAATTTTCGCAGCAAAATAAGGCTGCAATGGAGCAGAAAGAGATTCGGAAGTGTGGAAGCGCAGATGAAAAAGGCGCGGCGGCGAAATTTTTGGCGCAGAAACGCATATGATTACACCGCGGCAATGTATTCTCGTTTGGGTCTGCAGGAAAAAACCTAGGGAAAGTAGCACGAACTCGTGTTATTTTGGGAAATGGCTTCATGTTAAACCCGGGACTACAAGGAGTACCCAGGGAAAATAGCAATTGTCGTCCGCTAAAGGCGCCATCATCGCCGTTGAGAAATGAGAGGATTTCAAAGTATTGCTCTGTAACGATGGCCCACTGCCTGTTTTGAATAATATTGCTATTTCTACATTTGTATTTGACTATACAAGCTCTGGAACAAGTAAAAGGTAAGTGCTAATTCACGAGAAATTTTCCATGCCTTTTCAGACAAAATGCTTTATACACAGTAGCGGTAGAAATATAAGATCAGTGACTTATTGAAGATGGATTTTTCGATATAACTTTACTTGGGATCGAGCTATGGGACTTCATTTCATGCATTTCTCCTTGTGGTCATGCATGAATTTCTCTGAGTTTTTTATTTGGCGAGGTCGAAATTTGGGCTTCGACGATGTTGACAACCACCTACACGGAAACGTTCACGAACGGAGCCTCGACCTAAATTGGGATTTATTTATTTATTTATTTATTTATTTATTTATTTATTTATTTATTTATTTATTTATTTATTTATTTATTTATTACAACAGTTTCAAAATATTTTCACCTAAAAATAGGTTATTTTCTAACGCGTTATTTCACAACTATTCTGAGGTCAGCATTTCTCCTGTGGTACTCCTGCTCCATCTAAAGCTGTTCATCTCCACTGTGACCTCTATCCCTTTGGAGAGTGTAGATGACCCTGCCAGTTTTGGTGAAGCCAGTACTGCACATGGCCGAGAATATAGTTTTGATCCCGGGCGGATCAGAAATGCAGGCTTTCGAATGGCCATCGCAGTAAAGTACTACTAGGTAGGAGAGCAAATGATGGGACAAAAGAGTTTTTCTTCTCCATCATCCTTCTCACTTCACTTCATTACACTTACATCATTGCTCCATTTTGTTTTTGTGCTTTTCATTTTCATTCTAGCCGGTTGTCCTTATAGTATTATCTGAAAGAAAGGCAATCAGATGTTGAACAGAAGTTCAAAATCAGTAAGAACAAACAGCATAACACATGAAACGAAACTTCTCTCAAGGCGTACTACACTTTGATGTTCTTTCTATTCAGATTTCTGGCCAGTGAGCGCAACGTACATGGTGAATTCCTCGCATTCCCATCCGACCTCTGCAGCAGCTGAAGTCAGTGCACGCTGACTTCAGCTGCTGCAGGCGAAGCTTCACATGAGAATAGGTGAGAAAACGGACTTCGCGTCAGGGTCGATGGCAGAGTCCCGGATACGCTTAACAACGGGGCTCCAAAGAATCAGAAGTAACTGGCAGCAATCGTGGCCACAGGGGGAAGTCCCCCCCCCCTCCACCCGAGAAAGGGTCGCCAAGTTTTTGAAATTACTTCATAAAATAGATAAAATGTTGCATAAGCGTATTACTTTTTTTTCTCAATACTTATTATGAAATTTTTTTTTGATATTGAAATTGATATTTTTAGTAATTTTATTGTTCCATCTGGGTCCTCGGAGTGGTGAAGTTGTCAAATTTTCTCACTACCCTCCCTCCTCCCCCCCCCCCCCCTCGGCCAGCAACTCCTGCGTCCAGTGCTGACTGACAGCCTTGAAAGACCGTACAACAGAGCTGGTGCTGCGAAGAATGGACTGAACTCTAATGTAATGATCAGGGATACTATTACTAGAACGGTGTTGACTCGTGTGGATCGAAAGGAGATGCTAAAACTTGTGTGCGACAAAACAGAACTTACAAACCCTGAAAACTGATGGTTCTGAATTGCAACTATTTGTTAATTACTCGCACATTTTCTTGGATACCGACCAACACACGTTCAAAATATGGAACCAATGGTTTATTTGGACCCTAGGCGAAATGTTGGCAGGAGTTACAACAAGGATGGGCCTTTCGCATGTGAGCTGCTCTTGAGCTCTTGTTGGCAATTTTGATATCAACGAAGCAGAAGAAGAGATATTCTTGTTTTGAAAAGCCACACATTTAATAGGAAACATGGCCAGGGCGTAATCCTTTGTTGCAGTGAAATTCACCTATGTACGTACCATAACTGAAAATCTACCATAATTCGGAATCATACACCAAGCAGCATTTTTCGTAGGAAATTTCAACATTTTTCGAAGTATTCCGTCATAATTCAGAAAGTGACATTTTATAATTAGCTTTGGTATTACTTTTAGCAACCTGCTTCTGCTTTTGAAGGATAACATTAGCTTCATTTCGAGACAGGTTATAGTCTGGTGGAACATGGTGACTAATTACCATGTGTCATTTTCTGTAGAATTTATGATGAAATTTATATGCTATAGGGAAGTATACAGAAATGTCATTATGATTAATCACCTTCCCGTGCAAAGGAGCAGAATGGGAAGAAGGTCTGCAAACCTCCATCCACTGGAGAAATCCGTGAAAAAAAATCCAAGAAGGCCGCTCCAAAACATAATACAAAGCTTCAAAGAGGGATTTCTGTGAAGTCGTTTCTTTTTTTCCACACTTTTCCAAGCTGAGTTCACTCCAATACTCAGTGTCGTTCCTTGATTGATTTCCTCTTACCAGACTTGTGGGTGTTTTTGTAAAAAAAGAGCACAGTAACTGATAAATTATTCACAGGTCTTGTGCGCGTGGATGCATCATCCGTGATGAGAGCACCTCTACGACGCAACAATCCTCGTGGCATGTTTTTTTCTTTGGATTCCGTTCCATCTAACCAGAAGTGCTTAAGTTCCTCAAACGAAAGTTTTTTTGTTCCCCTCAGGAAGAAAGTTAATG
>KN732196.1:766-11356 GCA_000816745.1 Ancylostoma duodenale | reverse complement strand
AACAGTAAAATCAGTATGGAATAGTATTCTTGCTGTTTTTTAATCCAAAAAATGCTGTGCCAGAAAGACCCTCGACAAGACCTTCAAGGTGCTCCTAGGCTCATTTTCTGCATGGTAACCGTCAGCCAAAACTCGCTCCGAGGGCTGGCTTGAATTTGCTGGGAAACGAATCATCACCCTTTGTATTCTTCGGGAATTTCGCCGTGTGTCTTTCACCTTTCTCAGCTCCAGAAACCCTCATTGCGCAAGGAAATTTGCTCTAAACGTGACCATCAGGAAAATGGTGGTCTCCGACTTCTTCGCATCACAGTTTCCTGAATTCGTAACACAGAGTGCCACGAAGCTGCTCATGCGATCGGCAGCGGCTTCTTCCAGTCATAGCAATTACACCGCTTTCCAAAGTAGTGCCTTTGTGAAGCTAGAGAAGAGAAAGTTAGAGTCGACGAGTTGAAAATTCCCGACAGAACTTTTGCCCCACAATAAAGCTGTTGGCTTCCAATGTACATCGCTCAAAGGCTTGGAAAAGTGTCAGTGCTCTTCGGAATCTGTGGAACCTGTTAACGAAAGTAGACAGAGACCTTTTCTCTGAAATTTTTCGAAAGTGTTTGGAAAAATGCTTAAAAACTTCGCGTTAGCTTGTTTTTTATTCTTCATCTTTGGCATAATTATTAAGTAATTAGACGACTTATTGTTTATTTGAAATTATTCATTTAATCGACTCCATTTCCGAAATTCCGCCCCATCGGAGTTCCGAAAGTGGCAAACACCTAAACCCGTTTTTTTTTCACGTTCCCTGGCTAGCAATTTCTGGGTCGTGTCTGTCTATCCAAGCCATAGGTACCTTCCTTACAACTGGGAATCGAAGGTGTCGGAGGAGATGCTAGCTGAAGAACGAACGAGAAGAAACGCATGTCCTACGTATCAGTTTCACAGTTGTCGCAGTCCAGAATAGCTCTTCCGCAATTTTTGGGATGTCCTGTTCTTTCATTTGAAGAAAACTGCAAAATTGATTTTTCTGACATATGGGATTCATGGATGAGATTGATGGGCTCTCCTCGGATCTCCCTTCATGATGTGCTTCCTTTAAAAGTGTCTTACAATTTCAAGATCTGGCCTATTTACATGTTAACCGGACCACCCCACCTCGCACAACCAATTAGAATTCCCGCATTCTTTCCTCATCCTGACATACAGTGACGGCCACATATTTAGCACACCCAAGATTTTGGGCCGCAGAATTTTCTGCATATCTCAGCCCAAGGATGAGCAATCAAAGCCAAGTTCGAGTATGTGCTGAGGCTCCGTGGGGGCTTCCTTCCTGTTGCTCACCACGAACACAGGATCACTTGAAGCTGGATTAAAAAATAAAATGTCAATTTCGTCGGTTTTTCCAAAGTAGATGTAAAAGTTTTGTATCTGCTTATGGAGAGAAATGAAGTGGTGATTTAAATTAAGCACTTCTCTCCCCAACATAGCGCCATGAGAGCTATTGGCGTACTCTCCGTACCAGCTGGAACCAGAGGGAGAAACAAACTGTCAAATTTGTCGAAAATTTCATTTTATTGAATCTCGAGAATAATGCAAGCGTAGGAATTCTCCTTTAATTACCTGAATGCTTGTTAGCAGTACAAATCGGAGAAAAATTGGCAGTTGAAGTGCATCCGTTTTGTTTGTAATCACTATGTGTCCTATTTTTCGCGATTTTTAAGCCATGTTGGCGTGCCTAGTTCTTCCCTGAGGTCAACAGCTGCGCCACAAAACTACTTTAGCAAAATGAGGACTAACATTGAGAATAAATTCACATTTTCCCTCGATTCGACAAAGTTATGTGAGAGAGAAATGAAAACATTTCCAAAAGTGCTGCATTTTGAGCTCTAAACGCAAAGAATTAGCGCAATTCCATTGAGAAACATTTTCTTGAGGAGTAGCATAGAACTAAGAAAGAGAAAACATTGCCTCATCACATTATCGAGTAGTGTCCCGATAGCTCATTCCAAGCTTGAGATACGGAATTTATATTTTCATCAACTGATCGCCCAAAATTGGAAGCGTGCTAAATATGTGGCCGGCACTGTACTTCACCTACGTACGTGAGATACTGAATGTGGTGAATATGACACAAGTATAATAGACAGGTCTACCGCTGTGTCGCGATTTAATGTTACTGTAGTGTCGGTGTTGACGAGGTCTATTGCACAGGTGATGAATACGATTGCGATTTGTTGCGATTCACAGCATTTTTTTAGCTGTCGCGCAATACCGCGATTTCAGTTCTGAACCTACGCGTTTCACCTTTAATTACTGATACGTTCTACGTTATTTCCAGGGCCATGTATACAGCATGTGACTCTCATATAAGTATAAATAGACAAGGCGGACGGGAAAACTGAAAGGTTCCTATGGAAACGAAGTATATTAGCCCCACTTGATGCATTACTAGAAGATGTCTCTGTAGTAAAGGAGCGCACAGCGTCATCCCATTCCTGATGAGATTATTAGTAACAACATTTTTGTGCTGTTTCTAGCGCGGAGACCATCTTTATGAATCTCACAATAATTTCTAGGATCGTTCCGGTATTGCCATTCTTGCGTGGTCACCTTGCATTTTCGAGGTTTCGTTCTTCTAAGGTGGAAATTTGCTCTTCAAGCTCTTCAGAGCAGTGTAAATGAACCGGCATGATAATTTTCAAATTCGACGAGCTAATTCTATTCATAACCGTTTGGGGAGAAAATCAATGCAACAGAGTATGCAGTTTATACGACCATCCTTTCCGTGCCAACAGACGCCCAATTCTATCTTCTATCAGTTTCTGCACTTTTTTCCTATTTTCTAGTATCGTTGTCTTTTCTTTAGTCTCTCCCAAACGACGTAAGTTGAGTGCGTGTGAACTTCCGAATAAAGCCTCAGTGGCAGGCATCCAAGTTCTGCCTCCTCGACCGTCAAGTGCAACATGTTTTCACGCGTTCCTTTCTCTCCCTAATTTCCCTTCAAATCTATCCCGTTCTGAAACGGGTTGTATCAGAATAACTACCGGTTCTATGTGAATTTTTGTGCGCTTCAACTCGACCTGTACAATACACTACTGGACCTGTACTGTCATTGTATCAAAAAATAATAGTTTTCGCGAACATTGAGCTAATTAGTACACCTGCTTGCCGAGGCTCCAACATGTTCTGACAGCGAATTGCTGAATGGCACGTGGCTGGCTGGTGTCGGTACATCTGACTCTTTCTTGCTTCCGCCACATAGTCAGGCACGATTCCTCTTTCTATCATATAATCGCCTAGCATGTCAATGTTGGCCTCATCAACATACGTCTCCTTCACTCATTCGCCAATCCTCGTTTTCGCTCCATTTTTATCTGCAGTAGAGCCAGTAGCTATATCATTGAAGAAGTATGTATAATATTTTTCATACGGATAGGATTACTTCATGCGTTACACCAAACAATTTTTGGTGTCTTGCCGCTGTCGTTCTGTTAATTCGTCTGAATTGCACTTCGGCGCACCAACTTAATTGGCGTGTGAAATGAATAAATAAGTTGCTGTTCTTTCCTGAACTTACAATTAAGTCTGTGAGTGATATTACATCACCCAAGAAGAAAGCCAAGCCACATCGATCTGAGTTTCCAAAATAAATTCACGGGTTGTATAGCTCTTTCTCCAAGTTTCAACCTCGGCTTAGGAGTATATCCAAATGATAGCATTATATGCATAAGTAAAACTTGAGAGCTTTTTTAAAGCATCGTAAAGCTGTAAAATCGTCAGTATTGGACCTCAGAATCTCCAGAACAAGTTGTCTTGTAGGGTTTGAAACTTGGTCTACCCAAGCTTGTCGACTTTTCTTCGCATTTTCTTGTTGACAACTTGCTGGGCAGTAAGTCGTTGGGTTTGCAAGTTGTCGACAAGCATTGGGCCGACAATTTGTAGACAAGAAAAGGCAAAAGCAAGTTGTCAGCAAGCGTTGAGTCGAGGAACTTTCAAATGCGATCAGACAACTTGCACAGAGGATTATGAGTCTCTTCAAGCATGTTCGCCTCACTTTCACCAAGCTTTAAAGTAGTTCAAGGATATGGGAATGGATTATGTTTTAAACAAGTAGTTCCACCCTATTATTTTACATTACAGTGACAATTAACAAAAGAAGTGCACTAAAATGAACTTCTACATAATAGTTCTCGGATCCGATCGTACTATCCTTGAAGTTCAATCTATCGAAGACGGAAATTAAAGCCGAACAGAGAGAGCTGATAATGTGAAAGTCTGCTGTCAACCGTCATATGACTGTAGGCTAGGATTTTCTTCCTGGACATCCGTAAAACACGAACAGCCTGCGGGTGTCGCTGCATCGGCGGCGTTTTCCGCCTCCCGCACGTCTCTGACCATAGCACATCGATCGATTATACCAGGTCCGTGCGCGCGCCCACCCACGCTCTTTTCCTCCTCTTTTCACGGTCCATTCTCGTTGTTTACCTTTCTATTTTCATCGACTGTTCCCGGACAACTCGCTCACACCTGCAGGTTCAACCAGAAACGGCCGTACGCGGATTACAACCGCCACAAAGGAATGAACGTTGCAGCAGCAGATCCTTACTCATCGGGATGCCTTGTCCAGCTCCAGACAAAACGTCACAAAATTGTGCTAACCCTTCGAATCCCGAATGTACTGCATACCAGAAGCGGGCACCGCCCCCTTTGAGTCAGATCAGGGTGTCTGGTTTTCGGATTTCACTGCCGATTCCTATTGTCACCGTTACTGTCCGCTCTCATATGACACACCGAGTCACAGGAGTGTTGTCACGTTATCGTATGGCTCAGGGGTGTTACGTGGGGGACATTCTCGAAAGTTCCATTCATACTCTCATCTCCGTGGATGTGTATTAGTCGAACCAACAGCTGACAAACACCCGCCGACACACGTGCTCTGTTTATACAACACGCTCTGACTCGTTCTTTGAATATTGAACATCATCGCCTCTTGTGCCAGTGCGCATGGTATAATTAGACCGGTATCGATTCTCACTGTACATTCACTACTCGACGTACTGAAGTTAGCGAGATGACAACATTCTGATGAGGTTTGCGTTATCACTGCGTCGCTAGGCGAGCGTCGAACACCGGATCATCGCAGTGCCAGGCCTCCGACCTCCGGGCCGTTATCGTTTCGATTACTCAGCGCAGTTGAACGAGTAAAGAAAGGCGCGTTCATCTCCTTTGTTCCTTCGTTTGTCGTTTTTCTTTTGCGAACGAACACCTGATGTCCACTCAAGCGTCGTTTATGCCCCGATCCATATCCAAACAATCGCTGTGTGTCGTTGCCTGGAAATGCGTGTTATAGTGCAATTTCTGGCTTTATTCTGAATTTCACCTGCTTTCAGAGATATGCGGTAGTCCATATTGTCAGCATGAGCACACTTGCTTCTTTATTGGGAAGATTACAAGGCATGATGCAGAGTTCTGGGGTAAGGTCTTTTCGAATGTTTTTCTTTCGAGTTTAAATATTCTATTTGAATCTTTTCTTTTTTGATCCTCATGTGTTATTGTCGTGAGTTTCAATGTTTCGGGTTCAAAATCCATACAATCCTGACAGTCTGTTCAAAACTCGTGCACTGTGCCAGCAAACTTCCTTCTGTCCTATTGGGATTCGTTCTGATTCTATTATGTCTCTTTAATTTCCCAAACGCGAGTCCAAATTCTCCCTCTTCTTTATTTCTTTCACCATCTTTCCTAAAAGACTCATCATTGCCTTTCATCTCATAGCAAAACAAAGTGTACGTTTTGTGGTCTCGCGACTAATTTCAACACAAAGCGTGAGAAAATAATCAGGAAATGCCCTAATCTACGTAGTTGTTACTGAGTTTTTCCATATGGCGATTAATTAGCCTTACAATATAGATTTTGAACTTATTCTGACCCAATGAGATCCTGGCTTACATCAATCAGCTGACTTCATTTTCTCGTGTTTTGTTTTTCCTAAATAATATGTGTTAATAGTATCTTAGATCGCCTAGCAATATGAAGAAGTCACGTTTCTTTTTTCAAAGAATTTGTTCCTAAAATGTGACAGCAAACGTGTAGTCGTACGGTTTATACTTTTTTCTTCGTGCACTATATATCATTTTTATGACTGTTCCTGAATACGTAGTTTGCCACGCTCCTTCGGCTTCTGAACCGTTTCAAATGTGTTTAAAACAGTTAGTGTGGTTTTATGAATCTACTACAAGTTTGAGTGGTCCCTATGTTTTCAGGAGGTTTTGTACAGGGAACTAATACTTGTTATTTTAGGTGAGGTACATTCACAACAGTGAATCCTTCACCCCTGCAACGTCATCCCTTCCGCTTAGTAATCATGTGAGTTCTCCTACATTTTTCTATACATTTCATTATAATACTATATCTCTAGTCTTAATATCTGTGTTGTAGCCTTTTTTTTACTGCGTAATTTTGCAGTGGGTGCTAGACATTGATCTCGATTCCATTTCCTGGACATCTAGAACATTGAAAGATTTCACCTTTTGACTTTTTCTTAATAGCTCCATTCTTTAAAAAAACCTAAATCTTTTCGAATTCGACAAATACGGTGTTTTCGTTGGCCCTGGTTTCAATTTATTCGGATAATGACTGTTCGAACTTCAATTTTAGTTCGCTAAGGGTTGCTGGCCGGAAGGCCATTGTTATATAAAATTTTGGCCTTTTTTGTATCATTTTTATCTATTAGGTGTATACATCATAACCTATTTATTCTCGCTATCTTATTTATTATGTCCTCTTTACTATTACCAGTTTTCATTGCTTACTGAGATTGCTGCAGCAATGATTTTGCAGGAATTTCACTTCCTGTGGCCGAAATCCATTGCTGTCCATAGACATATGTTCACATTCATCTGTATGACTCACTCATTGTTTGAAAAAGTGTGCACGTGTCGCAGTTAGAATTGAGGGGAAAAAACTGGTGTAGTGTCCTCATGAGTCATTTCGGCGATTAATGGCTGTGTCGTTGTTTCGATACAGTGTTCATTTACTGTCCGGAACAATTAGAAATGCTATTCATGTATCTGTTTAATTATTCGTGGTGGCGTACAACTGATGATCGTCTTTTGATTGTAAGTAAATGTTACAGTGTAATGGTGCAACATAGTAATGTCTTTTGAAATTTTCATTCATTTCCTTCTTATCAGATCTATTTCCGCAAACGAAATGAAATGTGTTTGCTTAGGCGGTTCTGTTAGGCCGTATAGAAATGATCCATCGCGGGCATCTGGCTCTGAGTCATGACAACAGATGTCCACGCTACATTAATACTGCTTCTTGCAGCGGATATATTTCTCAACGGGAATCTTATCTTCTGTTGTTTTGCTTATCTCATTAAAAAAGCAACATGGTTGCTTTAACAACCAGTTTAGTTCTTTTTTGTGGATTCAGTGGTTAATCCGTGTTATTTAAGGATCGCCGAACTCTCTGCAAAACGTTCAAATTGATGGACGATGTTGTAAAGGCATGTCAGAATCATCGCTTAAATCTGAAGAATTCTCCGCCATTTATACTAGATATATTACCTGATACTTATACACAGGTATGTAAATTAGTTTGGTTTTTTTTTCAGAAATTCTAAACTTAGGTTGAGCTTGTAGTTTTTACCAGATTTCAATGCTTCCGAGAAAAAGAAAAAGAACCCATCTTCTCGGAGACTCTGCTGTGAAAGTCATTCTGTAGCCGAATGCTAGTGCTAGCAACTTATCCATTCTGATGAAACAAGTTTCAAGAATGCTCCCAAACGAGTAGCTGACTTAAAAGAAACGACATTAAATGGAGGAGGGGGCTAAAGCTTGTTTCAAGAACAATGAAAGTCGAGTTTTTAACATTGACTCCCTTTCTCTTTTGATTCTTTCAGTTTCGCTTCTCTGTGTTCTCGTTTCTCTAATTTCTCTCCTAACTTTCCTCATGAAACAGACCACGGTGAAAGGTTTGTTCAGCTAGGTGTAGAATTTTGGAGTGTGAGAACTTGTCTCTAGTTTTTTCGCATACGTGAATTGAAAATTTACTACTTTTGGAAGTTTAGTGCTGTCGTGAAGGAGTTGTGGGCGACGTAGAAAGATCTTCGCTCGTTTCAGTAATAAATCTACTTGGTCCTAGACATGACCATGTTTCGAAAAGATTGTGAATTTCGAAAAGAATTTAAGTGGATCTTGAATGCCAGTCATTTGCAAGCTTTTTTTTTTTTTACTGGGAGGGGTTTTTCTGGTTGATTGCGAGGGGAGGAACCCAGGCTTGGATTTTACCCCGTGACGACCTAGGAAGGAGCCGACATTTCCGGTTTAATTAAGGTCAGAAGCTTCATGGTTCCTTCTCAGTGCTGCTGTTCTGTGTGCGTTTTCAGGACGTTTGCTTTTACCAGTTGCTAATCTAAGATTATCCAGGGGCGAAACAGGCTCCACGTTTTCATTTCGTTTTGCACGTTATGACTGCAAAGCGCTTATTCAAGGCTATACCATTAAAGTACGTGTAAATACTTCTATCTAAAGAGCTTTCATTTCAGCTTGTCTATATATTTACTCAAAATCACGTCATTCTACGGGACAATTACTATATACAGATATTTTTGGAAAACATGCAGCAGAAGTGTAAACAGGTTCGTTCCGTTTAATTTTAGTTTACCAGTCACCCGCATGTGCATGCTTTCCCCACCACTAATGGACGCATCTGTCTTTAGGTGCTGAAATTGTTTAAAACGAACGCAATTTTCGAAGAACAATCGCAAGAGAGGCGTACGTTGACAAAGCTTTCACTTATTTTCTCTCATATGCTCTTCGAACTGAAAGCTGAATTTCCCGATGGAACATTCATAGGTTTGTAATTGGCAACATGGAGATCCGAATATAAATGAGACTTGATTTTTTGTATGAATGCAGCTTAACTCTAGTAGCCAAGCTCGAAATGAGTGCAAGGAAGGTTAGGTCACATAGTCTATTTCAAGAGCAACGATAGTTGATTGATTGTGCCTTCCTTCTGGCTTTCTCACCAGCCTATCCGAACACCACACCCTTTCCCGCGCTCTTTCTTTCTCTAATATCTCTCCAGCTATCCTCCCCAGTGGAGAGGACTATAATCCCACCATAGTAGTTCATGTAGTTGTTACAAACTTTTGTTTTACTGTGCAGTAGTTTCTTATTGAACGACAGGATTTGTTATTCGATGGCCCTAAGAATTTTGAATTGTCGTCTTTCTGCAGTTGTGGGAGATTTGCTTTGGAGTTGAAAAGTAAGAATTAAACATATACAAGGTTTTTATTTAAGCAAAAAGAAATTTCACTTGTAATTTTCAAGATGTCCGAGCCGAAGAGTGGTATATGTGGAAGGTAGCAATAATATGTAGCGCAGTTGCTTTTAGAATGCTTCAGTTTTCGAACGCAGGAAAGTCATTCAAAAGTAGTCTCATTTATATCTGAATTTCCCTCTTACTATGCTGCATGCCCTCCTTACTCATATTTTTACAGGCGATAAGTTTCGGATAACAAAACGTGAGGCAGAGGATTTTTGGAATAGCAATTTTCACGGCAGGTTTGTAATGTGACGTAGAACTGGAAACTAGCAGTGTTATGTAATGTTTAGATAGATACCTATTAATTCTGTACCTACATCCCACATTTTTTCCTAGTTCATTTTAGAATACCTGCATTTGTGCGAAATGCAACTATGTTGTTTAATATTTCCAGGACCCTTGTACCCTGGGGCGAGTTTGTTGTTGCCATTGAGAAGTCTCAACCGAATTCCAAGTTGAAACTTTCTGCTCTTAAGAACACAGTCGATCTGACTGGCAACGATCATGTTTCAAATTTTGAGTTCGATGTTTTTACCAGGTTTGTTCACGCCTGTTCGCTAAAGTATTCCATGTTTTAATGTCAAGTCATGATTTCTTACTTCAGATTGTTTTATCCGTGGAAAACACTTCTCCGAAACTGGCAGTTACTAACCACTGCTCATCCGGGATATGTAGCTTTTCTTACGTATGATGAAGTTAAGAAGAAATTGGAAAAGCTGGTGGACAAGCCGGGAAGGTAACCTATAATTCTATCTACTTGTTTTTACTATATACGTTGTTCCTTTCCTTTCTCTTTTTTTTGTTACAATGATTGAGTATTAAAACCTGTTTTGCCTGAAATTTCCTGGAAGCGAATGCTCTTGTTGTGCTAAGTATTAAAGTTTAGCTACGTCTTCCGTCTTTCTTGTACTCGTCCTGGACAATGGGCTATTGGTTATGTTGCTCCAGATGGCAAAATATTTCAAACAATACCACAGAATAAATCCTTGATTCAGGCTCTTCACGAAGGAGGAAAAGAGGGATTGTAAGTTATTGCTTGAGAGTGCTGCTTTTACTGATCATATTTCTTGGTCCAATAATTGTGCATTGCAGTTATTTGTATCCTAATGGTAATCCGAAAGACATTGACTTGAGCACCGTTATAGAAGTTCCTCCTGCAGATAGAGTTAAGGTATGTGTCTATCAAGATTCAGTTTCAACTGCTGTTCGTCATGTCTACAAATTTTGATTCTAAATGAGTTCGTTCAGGTGACTAGCGAGCAGTATGACTTG
>KN732193.1:0-11261 GCA_000816745.1 Ancylostoma duodenale | reverse complement strand
AAAAAATAATTGCGCATTGCTGAGAAAAGTATAGGCAGTCACGCTTAGGGTATAGGGCATACAATTTCTTGACTAGCTTATTAACAGGCTACGAGAACTAGTGCATTCCATGCTTTTCAAAAGATCCGAACTTCTAACGAATTCTCTCTAAATTCCTTAATTGCATCAGCAGATAGCATACGGAGTAAAATAAAGCTGCAATATTTCTAAGTGCTGTGCCGCTGAACGTATGCCCATCGGAAGCCTGTTATCCGGAGCCTACCTCCACCTGAAACATTTGGCGGCCACTATTCTTCTTCCTTGCCGTGGCACCATCCCCACCCCAATCGTCTCAAGTCAATTCTGTAGTTTATCTACATATTACCGGAACCTGTTATTTCTCGGATTGTTTCGCTTCCAATTACAGTTAATAAATAAATAATAAATAAATGAATAAATTGTATCGATAAACATGCAAGACATAACAACATGCATAATGGAGGAAAAGGGGCAGTGTCACTTCTGTACTATTGGTCCATCCCTGAACAGCTGTCCTACTCTGTAGTATCGACTCATTACCTCTTAATGCGGGGTGACGTTGTGTGGATTTTTGACTTAATTTTTACCCGAATGCAGGAAGGGGTTCCACAGTGAAGGGGATAGGGGTATCTACTTGGACCAATCGAATAACAGTAGTACCACCCCTTCTGGCCTTACATGGTTTACACTCCGACAGAGAAAAAAAACTATGAGCTGATACTCAGTAAGCACTCACTTTATGAATTATCTGCATGAAAAGAGAAATTCACATAAAATTAACCAAGAAACAACTGCACAATATTTTCATCTTTTCCCTTGTTATCGAAAAGGTTTAGGAGGTTAGATAAGAATATCATGAACGCGTGTTCGTGAGTAGTTTGATATGATTATCCTAAGATCATAGGCGATTTTATTAATTTAATATCCAGCGAAGCTCAATTTAGAAAGTTTTCCGCGACCATCACCAAACCTACGTTCATATAATGAATTATTAAAGTGAATAATACATACATACGTATGGATAGAAGCTTCCAAGCTACCGAAACTACCAGAGCAAATACAACCAGAGATCCCGAAATGAACAGAGGATTAGATTCAAGAATGTTAACGACTGTGACTACGTATGTAAAGAACTTACCGCTCTCATATCCAACGTAATTTTGCAGAACCAGCGATGTTTTCGAGTTGTTGCTAAGTCTATGCTTCTTAGATTTGTAGACATATAATATAGCGACACTAACATCTGTGGGCTTTTTGCATAATAAATATCGTTTCACCCACTGAAATATCGCACATTACTGGATAACTAAGTTCATCAATCAGTAACTAACTTACCTTTCCATTTTTCAAAATTCTACCACTAGATTCAATACAAAGACCATTGTTGTTGAGATCAACTCGTTCCTTCATTAAGAATTATGTGGAACATTCAAATGTATAGAAGAATACTGAAGAAAAATTCTGAAAATTCCTTGGATGTGAAAAAGTCCTGGAGTTACTCAAGGGATACAAATGCACGAATTAGGCGAATAACAAGTTAGTGGTACGTACATTCCTCTGTTGTAATACTCATAAAAATATACGTCAATGAGGGGTATCCATGAGGGTGAGTCAGCCAGAAAGGCTCGAAAACAATTCATTAGATAAGAGGATAGTCGTTCGAAGAAAAAACTACACGCTTGCAGGTAAGATAAATGAGTTAAGAAAACGCCCAAGGTGAGGGGATAGGGTTACGGTAGCAGTTTTAAGGAGCTCAAGGAATAGGTAATGAAAAAGTCTAGCACGTTCACAAAGAAGAACTTTATACTAAGTGAGTGCACTGAAATGAAGGGGGGCCTTCTTGAAGGAATGGAAAATTGCCTTGAAAAGCAACAAGTTTTGGGAAAATGTACATCTGCTAGTAATATATGGGTTTCCCTCACAGCGAATTCAAATGTTGAAGCGAACAACAAACAAACAAACAGCTGTACAGAAAAATGAAAAAACGGTTATTGGATGACTGCCTGAGCATCAGTTAAAGCTAGTCATAGGTAGTAGTAAAAGTCAGGTGTTGTTGATGTGAAACTTTTATTTAACAAGCTAATTGTAATTAGTAATGTTTTAAATATGAAACAAAGCAAAAACCACCTACAGTTGTAATCTCACACTGTATATTCGTTCATCTATCTATTCATTTACTCATTCAACTCATTGGTTATTTGACAGCACGGCCAGAGTCAGAAGGTTTTAATGAAACCTTAGCCTCAGGACTAATGAGAAATAGACGTGTTGAGCAGCTATATCTTAAGAAAAGTGAAAAAAATAGACGTGTTTAGCAGCTACATCTCAAGAAAATTGCCAAGGAACACACCCAGTAAACATAATGTTAACATTGACCTTGGCTACCTCTAAGTAATCAAAAACCTTCACGTAGGTAGTGAGTGAATAAAAGTATGAAGTGGGAATTCTGGATGCTATAACCACGGAGGACGTAAAAATAAGTGCCCAAGAGAACTGGACCGCAGTGGAAGTGGGTAGGTTCACCAGAGTTGAAAAATGATTACTAAATGTCAAGAGCGGATACAGAAAGAGAAAAGTGGGAGGTGGGGGTTGGGTAAGGAAAGGAGGGGGAGGGGGTAGACTAGGACCAAAGTGTTTCTTCTAGGAAAAAGAACTAGCGTCTGCCAGGTCTTGTCATTTCTGGAAAGAGTGCAGTCAGCAGGAATACCGCTACAGTACGCTAGAAATTTGTTTACTCAAAAAATGATGTGTTGTGGAGTACATCCAGGAAAATTGAATGATAGAAACTAGATCGCTCTTTGCTGCTTGGTTAGAGGAAATCCATGAGTTTCGTGTTGCACACAGACATATTACTAGCAAGAAAAAAGTTTTTCCCTCAAGAAATAATATATTGATATTGGCAAATTAAGCAGAGGATGAAACGGTTCAGATGGTTTTGAGTTCCACCACCGAAACACGCTCTGGATATGCTATATGGATGTGAAATTTTCGCGCGAAGTCAGTCGCTCGGCCTTTCACTGTTTCGCCGCTGAGTTTGCAGATCCAGCGGGTGTTCCATCGCATATCTCTTTGAGAAAACAATCCGCTGAAGGCGTCGGCAGTGATTCGACTTTATCGACAGATGCTTGTATACCATCAGAATAAATCATGGACTAAAGTGCTTGACGAATGGAGGTAACCCATACATTCTTAACCATGGCAAGTAATAATCACGCTTAATCAGGAACTATTAGCACTTCTAATACCTACATAAATTTGGAGCAGTTATAAAATGCTCCAGTAAAGCACCAAAGGCAACACTGTCTTGCTAGTATGGCTATGTCAAGCATAAAAATGTCAAAGTACACCACACATCAACATCGCTGCTACAAGCGGAGAGAAAATGTTGAAGTCCCCTCTTCTGGATAAAGGGAAGCAAGAGCAAGATGGAAAACATTAAAAAAAACTAACGTTGTAGGAAAATCATCTTCTTGAATTCTGCCTTGATATAATTGTAATATTGTTCGGATTTTTGATATACAAACTAAAATCAAGTTTTTACGATGCGAAATCGACAAATTTGAACTGTATAAATTCGATCCAAACAACTCAGAAAGAAGACCCGTACAATCTAGGAAACAGAACTCTTAAGTACTCTAGTAATACTTAATAGTAGTTGAAAACTCTTAAGTAAACAGGGATCCAAATAATTATACAAAACAGTAGCTGCAAGAGAGCAAGAGAGATTCTTGAATTAACTTATAGTATTACATTATTTTAACACTAACTTTGAAGGGGGAAGACTAAGTATGGTCAGTTAGCTCAGAGAGCCGATGAAACGATTTTGTCAGCACTTGCGACCGTTACTGGTTCCATCGATGGGGCGACGCCTTAGGGTGCGTCTGGAAGGATATTTTAATAAATGGCAGCAGGGAAAAATTAAAATGGAAGGGATCACACTATACACATTTCAAAAATGTACAGAAATTAGATCAGCTGGCCGATACTGTGATGAGTTCGTAATTGCAGACAAAGTCACTCCATCGGCACTCTCTGAGCTACCACACTGTACCAAGAAAGCACCCTCTGGAGGTATGGAACCCGGACCTGGGACTGAGGCGAATGAAGGCTAAGTAGACGAGCTGACATTAACGTTAAGCGATCCAACACATTCACTTTGGCAATAACCGGAGCGTACACTTTTTAGGCAGAGCTAGGGTTGGCTAGGTTTAAAAGAGAATTTTACAGGAAGTAAAAAAGGTACAGCGAATTTGGGCAACTGTCCAGCATTTATTTAACAAGTCATCATGTAGAAAAAAACGAAGGAAAAGCTTTAATATCTGGAACTCCTCCTAGGTTGCACGAGACAGGAGTAGAACCACCATTCGGCCTTAGAAAGAAAGCAAGGGTTGGTAATGAACAGAAACCAGAGTCACTCCAGAACAAGAGGCTGACATGAGTACTAAAAGTGAAAAAAAACGAAACCAAGATTAAAAAAATAAAGAGTAGAAGTTCTATGGATGGTAGAAGAGGCGACGATCAATTTTACTCGATAAAAGGTAATTGGAAATTATCTCATCCAAGGGCCTATATGCAGCGACTTCCAGAGATGCGCTAAAAGAGTTGATTCCTCTTGAATATTTCATGTCTGACGTGTAGAAAACTCCCAAGAATCCCGATTTGCAGTGACATTCCTGCATAACAACACGAATTTGTTAGAAAAACAACATGGAAAAGCACAAAATTGATGCTACAGCGAGAAATGTGCTCGAAATACGTGTTTGTATGGAGGTTTCTCGAACGAACACTGGTAAAGGCGATACGTGTAGGTCGTTTCATTAATGAAGTCGCCAGTCATGCGCGTTGATAATCAATAGTATCAATGATTGCGCGGTGGTCGGTACGTAAGGTAGGAGAGGTGGTCGCGTAAGTGTGCGTGTGTATGTATGTGTAAAACAGGCGCTGAACACCGGAAACGGTACGTCATTCTCGTCGCCGCCCCCATCCGGCAACGTCGTCGCACACTTCACGCAGTCGTCACACCGTCAGCACTCAAATTTACACTGACTGATGCATTTTCTCCATTTGTGACTGCATTTTTCCGTGTCTGCATCCATTACCGCTCGTGAACGCGCGCCTAATGTCACTCTATTTGGCCTGACCTAAGGTATTATTTATAATCTTTCCTATACGCATTGTATACCAGGAAGTCTCTCCGAAATTAGCAGCTATGTCTACAAATATCTGCGAATGAGGTCAGCTGTCAGGTCATCCATCATTACGCAAAATCACGAATTGCCGATTGGAGAGATATGATGTAAAAGATGCCATGCCGGTAGAATAGTTACGTCACATCTCAAGTTCCTACTTTTTTCCTAAGGATTCTGTCTCGTCTTTGTGCTGCACACGAAGCCTGGGTAAGTGATGCCATGACACAGAGGGTTAGAGGTTAATCTAAGATCGAATATTGCATTAACACGTTAACGACAATTGGGCCCACGGGTGGGTCCCATCTTGGCGGCCACCAGAGACCAAGGGACCCACCGGTGGGTCCCACGACAAAAAAAGGGATCCCGAGATTAGATCCCGCTGGAACTTGGCAAGTGGGGCTATCTCACTCGCCGAGTTCGAATATGACTACCATTTTGTACCGTAGAATAGTTTTGTGGGTTACGGGCATACTGTATCACTTAGTATAAAAAACGAATAAAAATACACCAAAAATGCCAGTAGTATGTTAATTTTATTCATTCTGTAAGATATATGTCAAACTGTATTGTAGTTCTATTTTATAATAAATATCACTATTTTATTCATTCTCTAAAATATATGTCAAACTGTGTTACACATAGTTCTATTTTATAATAAATATCACTATCACCGAAATTTATTAAAAATCGTCAACATCATTAGTGTTTCTATTTATTGATGGATTGTAGTTTTCGTCACTTATTGATTAATTCTCGAAAATAACGATGAAAATATTAATAAATGATAACGATGCATTAACATATTTCATAATACCATCATTACTGTTCTTATTATTTATTTATTTACACAAAATCAGTTATTACTGCAGTGGAAGAAATAAATTCCGCTCTGGTCCCACATGACGCAACTCGCCAAGACGTCGATTGTCGTCAATGTGTTGAATGTATTCGAATTCGAATATTCGCTTTCGAATACGATAAAAATTCAGATGCTTAAACAAGAGAGAAGTGCAGCTCTGAGTGCACGGAAAAGACACGAAGTGCTTTAAGGCTTTTTTGACATTGAATCGCTCTAATGGCTCTCGAATTATTGGGATTTCTATTTACTTATTTATTCATTTACTTACTTATTTATTTATTTGGTTATTTATTTATTTATCTACTTATTTATTTGTGCACTTTAAGCCTTTCCTTTAGCAGCTTGAAAGACTAGAAGTCGATCTTAGGCGCAACAGTGCTAAAAAGCGTCATAAAGTGATACCTTGGCCGGCATCAGAATGTTTTCGTAAGGCTTTTGATACAAAAAGGAAGAGCACTGATCCCCTCGAGGAGGAGCTTTAGATATAAAAGCTTCTTCTTCGTTTTTCGCCACTCTTTTTGAAAAAGAATTTTTATCGAGGAAATTCCCTCTCTACTGTTGGTGTAAGTTTGTATTCAGACACTTCAACGTTTTCAAAGTTGGCACGCAAAAATTGATCAGAATAGTGGATTTAGTCCCTTCATCTAATGCTTCATAAATTATAAATCCTGATCGATAGTTTCAGGAGAGAAATTATTCCTATCTTTACCTTACACAGTTGCTAAAAAAGGCACCGCGATGCAAAGAAAGGTACCGAATTCGTGATGAAAACGTCAAGAACCCCTAGTTGCTAAATTTGAGCTAGATACGGTTACCGTATACTTAATAGAGCACCACAAAAATGAGATCATGGTACAAAATGGATATCAATTTCGTAATTAGCATCTCGAACAATGGCCGGGTGACATTTTATTTCCTAAAATCACGTGATACACATTGTTTGCGAGATTGACCAAAATCAATGGCTTTGTTTAAAAAATCGCTGTTTCAGGAGAATCATATCAGCCGTGGCGGGAGTGGGAGGGGATCTTATGGTGGAGTGGGATTCCTGTACGATCCATGGAGTAGAGGTTGAAGTTCGTGGGGGTTCTACAGGAGTTGGTCAACTGTAAGCCCTGAAAATCAAGGAAGATTCTCGTCCGTTCTCGATAGCGATTTTTCTAATGAGGCCACAAATCAGAAATCCACCGGGAATTGCAAGTTCCGAGCAACAGTGACTATTAACCATATTCGCAAGCAATTATTAAAATGTTTGAGTTCATATTTGTCAGTGAAGTAGTAGCTTTTTCATAAAATTGAAGTCACAGACCATGAGAGTATTACGAAAATAAAGACTATGCACTGGAAGAAGTTCCCGCTGAAAGTTTTGCAGGATTACGGTTATTTGAACGCAGGTTCTCTGCAACTTTATATGCACACACGATTTATTGAAGAATGGTGTAAAATTTGAATTTTTGAAGATTGAAACTCAACATTTGCAGGAACTGAAAAGTCAGGACAAGTTCTTGTTATTATTTTTCTTACTATACATCAATGAGGTGTTTTGCAGTAAACTTTCAGTTTTTCGAGATATCTCTGGAATAAATAAACGTTAAGTTGATAACTTTCAGCCGCCCTCTGAAAATATGTATAGAGCTCATTTACAAAAAGGATGACATAATGTGTTGGCTCGAATATTATGCTTATATCCAATCGCATTGCGAAGCTACATATGTAGTAGCAGAGAGAGAGAGCCCAGAGAGATTCACTAATTTTTTTTTCTCATTTTTGGTCCTATGCCAGGGAAAATTCTTGCATCAAATCCTGCACATACGTAGATGTACTTATCTGTACGTTTCCATACTAAAGTGAAACTCCAGGATAGCACAATTTCCATGGTCTATGCGGGACTTCTGGGGAATACTGCGAACAACGAACTTCTAGAACAATTTATTCACACTATTGCACAACTATAACCATTCAGCTTATATACGATAATTTATACTGCTATATTTATATTATTTACAGAAAATGTTATTTCTTAGTTAGGCTTTCATTAATGAAGACCTCTCTGTGGTCCTGCGGAGAGTGATGTGAGACATCGACGACATGGGGCGATCGACAGTTATTTGTTGCTGAATCCTCCTCAGTGGGATGCACCTAAACACTAAAAATCAGGTTCCAGAATGCTACACTTACAAAAAATGGATGAATTAATCCATCGCAAAAGATCGAGAGAGCAATAGAGTAATGACTTTGTTCAGTGTGTTCATCACTGCAAATGGTGAGATTTCAAATTTAATTTTTTTCCAAAAAAATTGCCTTTGCCCTTATTCCCTTTGTTCGGCTTTGCTCTACACCCGCAACATATGAATAGATGTAATACCTAGATTTGGAACGAACTGTCCATTTTGAAATCTGTATATATAAAAGTGAAAGTTTGTAAGTATGTGTGTATCTATGGATGTATGTATGTATGTAATGAATGGAAATCGCGGAGGATAAACCGATCCGGACCAAATTTTGCACGCAGGTCTGTCATGGGCCGACGGAGGTCATAAGCTACTTTTCGCTTAGGGTTATCGACATGCTTATCGATTATATCGATTTTGTTGATTTTTCGCTATTTTTGCCCGGGGACTTGCGAGAACATGCCTACTAGGGTTTTTCGATACGCTAAACACGAATATGACAACCATTCTATGCCAAGTTATCGATTTATTGATTTTTTTTACATTTTGGCCGGAGGGATGTTGAGAACAAGAACATGACAACTATTTTGCACCAAAGAATTGATTTATTGATTTGTTGGTTCTATTGATTTTTTCTGCTTTCGCTCAGGGACGGGCGAAAACATGTCTGCCAGGGTTTTCTGATACGCTTAACCCGAGTGTGGCGACCATTCTGCACAAATTAACGATTAATTAGCTTCATCGACTTTTTCGCTTCAGTACAAGGGAGAGGGGTTACCGGGATTATTCAGTATGATGGTCACCGAAATGATGAGCACTTCGAATAAATGTATTAGAACCACTAACCATCCGCATCAGTGTGAAAAGCCGGGGGTAGCAAATCTCCCGAGCGAAGCCGGGTATGCCGTCTAGTTTCCTATATTTTTCATGGATAAACTATGGGGGCAGACTTGTGTGGATGCGCAAATTTTGAAAGAAGTTGGTAGAAGACAAGATTTGAGGATGAATTTTCCGTGCAAGGAAAACGGCTTGGACAGAATCGAGATCATGCCACACAGCGCCCATGTGATTGACGATGTCAGTTTTTTTTTTCCTTCAATGGTTTGTTTTTCCTCCTCATCTCTTTCTTTGTACTGCTTCAACCAAACTGAACTTTGTTTCTTGGCATCGTCTCGAAGGCGACACACATACATATGTGGTGTAAAAAAAATGAAATGAATGAAATGAAATAGAGGAAATTTCCTACGCGAGCATGAGAAGTTTGTATGGACGCATTTGGACACCTGGCATCCTCAAACATGTAATTTGGACTGAAATTTCATAATTCATTGCGTTTCTTACCGGATAATTCCCTTTTCCTTCAAATTTATGATTCTAACTCATTTAACGTTTTGTTTCTTTAACACGAGAGGACGAGGGTTGTTTTATTGCTTAAACAAGGTACAAAGTACGAAGAAGTTAATTTTGACAGTTATTGTTCGCTTGCGCTTATTCTCTCCCCTATATGCAGTGTACTGAACTTATTTCTTCTTTATGGCAAAGCAAACCCTTATCTTTGCAGCTATTTCAAGCCCAACTTCAGAATCGAGCATCAACATCACATACAGAAACGTCTTAACCTGAGTTGATTCCTAAGATGCTGCCGTAAAGTCGGAGAGCATGAGAGGATGAGCCATGCTGAAGAGGAAGCATAGATGTCGTTGAAGACATTGTACAGCAAGTAGAACAGCTAAACATGGTTTCATCAAAAACTGTCTATGGAGGGATCTTTTCGAAAATTGAAGAATTCTCACCCTGGTATTCATATGAATTCTGATCATAAATGCATAAATTATGTAAAGGTAGTAAGCAACTTCAATTGCACATGTGACAACTGAGACAATCGTCAAATTGTTCTCCTGTCGCTGCTTCTCAGAAAACACCTTCTGATTTAGTGGAGCGCAGTAGGACGCGGACTTCCGCTGAAAATGGGAAAACTATAAAAATTAGAAAATGGGGGAATCGTAACTTCTAAAAACAAGAAAGAAAATCAAACAATGTGTACGACACATTAACGCTTCTAACTAAGAATACTTGGCCAATTATGGGGCTTAAGTTACAGGTTTCTCTTAAACAACCATGGAAATGTTGTAGAGCTTTTAACAACGATTAAGTTATTCATTATACTAGGTTGGCAATTAAGTTTCTGCCCTTTTAACAGTTTGTTCGTGTTCCCTCTACTCTATGTGAGACCTAGTATAGACCAAAAGCAAAGCCGTGATTTTTATGGATAACTTGATCTTATCTCGAGAAACTGGAGGCGATGGCATTATTATGGACATTTGCTTCATTTCGCCTCTGCTTGTTGGCAAAAGGTGACAAATGGGGAAGGGAGGGCAGGGTGGGGGAGGGGGACGTATTCGAGCAGTCTTCATACTTCACTCTACTCTACTGAACTGCCCTCCATGTTCACGATTCTTCGTTCTTCATACTCTAACCACATTCTCACTCCATCACCTACTCGTCATGCACTACATCTTTTGAAACTTCCTTCAGAACTACTGATGAAAGGGTCTAGTATCCGGGGGCACCAAGGAAATCACACAGCCGGTCTAGTTCTTAGTCCCGAAACCGGAAAGTGTGTAAAGCACATCTTCAGGTCTATACTCTTATTCCTTCTTCATTACTACTACTTCATCCCATCTGTGTCTCATACCGATAACTGCACATTTCGTGTTACTATATCGCGAAATATAGAGGCTCCGATTCATGTGCCGTGTAGACAGAGCACTCTTCGGTTGGTGGACTATTTCGGATTGGTTACCTACCCACATTACTCCAATGAGATGTGATGGGCGGGATTATCCGTGACAAAGAGCTTTTCAACCATCCTGACCCCCGACTCCCTAACTCTCACAGCTTCAGACACTATATAAGGCCTTTCAACACGAACAAAAATAACTTATTTAGCAATCCAGTAGATGTGTAGCTCCGTAAGGATGAACCTATTCCTGGACGATATATGGATTATCTCGTCTAGGACAT
>KN732184.1:0-11274 GCA_000816745.1 Ancylostoma duodenale | reverse complement strand
AGCAGAGCTGGTACCGCTCGTAACCCTCATGAAAACAGGTCCATTCCTTTCTATTTCGACTACATCTGCGAACAAATTTACACCACATGCTTTAGTAATTGCAATCGAAGCTGGCAGTCAAGTAGTGTCGAGGCAGCTGATTACTGCAATAGTTGGCAAAGTGGAATCGTTTAAACAGGATGAAAACTCTCTGAGAATTTTGGCGGAATCTGTTTTGAGCGTGTTAGATACGACGAGTATCGCTTTCGATGAGCAGGTATATAATCTAGTCCTGTTTCCTTAGATTCTAGCGTGGTTTTCCATTTCTCGTGTTTAGAAGTGTGCAGTTCGCACGATATTGGCAAATCTTCACGAAGGGGCCGGGCGTTATGTTGAAGCAGCAGAAACCTTGCGGAAGATCTCCACTGATAGTGCGCAGCGGTGAGAGCGGACCTGTTTGATTTGGATTTTGACTTTTTAATTAAGGATTCTGTTTTCAGGCCGTGCTCCCCCGCTCAGAAAATGGCTCTATACCTTCGTATTGGCCGCTTATTACTAGACAGTGGCGACTGTGCAGAGGCCGAGCAGTATGTGAACCGTGCGAGTTTATTGCAGACAGAGAAGGATTGTGATGCATTCAATGTGGAATACAAGGTCAGTATTGAAAGCCGGAAATCCATGCATTTGCATTATTCATGCTTCTGTGCAAAGGTGTAGTTTCCAGGCCATTTACGCTCGGGTCTTGGATGGACGACGCAAATTTACTGATGCTGCACAACGCTACCATGAGTTATCACTTGTTACCGATCTACCTGAAGCTGATCAGAAAACAGCGCTTTCTCGATCGATTACGTGTACGATCCTTGCAGCTCCAGGTTCGTTTAATAAATTGAAGTTGGTATTCTGAGCTGTGCTGATGAGAACTTTCCGTCTTTACGAGATTTGCTTAGCGTCTTCTCACTGCACTTTCCCACGATTTCAGGTTCTGCCCGATCTCGCATGTTGAACACGCTATTCAAAGACCCACGAGCTGCACAGCTCCCATCGTTTCCTCTCCTAGAGAAGCTCTATCTAGATAGGTTGATAAAAGCGAATGAGGTAAGGAGCGACAAGGTTACTTAGGATGGAAATTAAATGTAAAAATGAACGTTTCAGCTAGTGGAGTTCGAACGCGAGCTACAACCTCATCAGAGAACCAACGAGCACGGTCAATCGATTGTGGAAGGAGTCATTGTGGAACATAATATGACCGCCGTCTCCAGACTTTATAATAATATTGCCCTTCCGACCCTGGCTGAATTGCTCGGAATTTCTCCAGAAAAGGTAATATTTACATGCTTGCATTTGCTTTCGTTACGGAGAAAGTAATTGTCTTCGTTTCCGTCTTATGTTTAGATCATATTTCGTAAATTAGAAGGACATCTTGTTCTGGGCCCGGATGCATCTTCGAAGGATCGGTAATCTTCTAACCATGTGTAATACCTGGGTATAGACATGGCCAAGTATGGGTTAAAATGTTGGTGTATACCAGGTAAAGGGTAAATTTGGGTGCGTTATCACGTTTCCCATGAGTAATTTCAACGATGCATCCGGGCCGTGCAAGAACTTACCAATTTTCAAATTTCCTTTGTAAAGAAGACAAATGAGCTTTGCAGAATCCTTATCCTTTTATTGTTGAACTGTTTGAATGTTGATAACCCTTATTTTTCCTCTGATATCTAACCAATGAGGGAATCAACCTGTAATTTGAGTGAGGGAATGATTCTTGTTTACATTTTTTCACTCATTCATAGCGGTGTCCCACCCACTTCCGTTTTCGAGATTTTTACACAGTTGAAGTTGAACACATTTAAAGACCTAATGGTACCAAGGTATTAATGGTTGTTTACAGTAATGCTGAAAACCTTGTTTTCAAACCTATTTTGGAGAGAGGGAGCAAGACACTTTTTATTTCCGTAGACACCCCGCCCTAACTCTCCCCAAATAATTGGTTGAAAAATGAGTTTTTTCAATGCTTCTGCGTTAGAGTTCAACTTCTGTAATCTATCATTGTTGTGCATTACCATTCAAGACAAATTGGGTTAGAAAATACTGTAATTAAGGATAAATATTCTATTCAAGAGTCCTTGACAGGAATTTTAATTAATTTCTATACGTTCGACGTAAGAGTTTAGAATACCACGAATTCCATTCAAAAGGACATGCTGTATTAGACGGTTTTTCATTAGAAATAATGCGCTACAAATAAGGGCCATAAGGGATTTCATCACCTTTAGAACGAACTAGATTGCTATTTAAAACCCTGTGGCTGTTTTGAAGATCCCTTTCACAGACAGATCGTTAGCTTCACTGCTAGTCTAGTTTCCTTGAATCTTTTGTGGAATCTAGTCATGCACATGTAAAGTTGCATTAGTGTCGTTAGGAATGCCATATTGCTTGTTTCTCAGGCGGAGGAGATCGTTGCGCAGATGATCTCAAGCGAACGACTGGCGGGTCACATCGATCAGCTGGAAGGATTCGTGCATTTCGAACGTGAGTGCTGCAATGTTCACTAGTTTCCGACTTTTAGCCGGCCCAGCTGAGGTCAGCTGCGTTTCTTACAAGTTCCCTGATTGTTTATCGTAATAGTAGTCACTTGCATTGAACGCCACGTTTTGAGTTTATGAGTGTTTTTCGAGGTTGGTGCCCCATCAGCGCCGATGTTATTGGCCGCGGACGTGTTTCGTATGTCGGTGTTTCCACGCTGGTGTCATGTTGTTATTATTACCATTTCTTTGATGCTTGGCACGATCGTGTTTTTGTTTGTCCCGACTGGACGCTGCTTCACCTAAGCATGGCGAACTTGTCGCGCGGTGAAAGCTTCTCCGAAACGAGTTGTTGTGTAGTGTCAAGCTGTCCATCGCACTGTCGCCGGCCGCCGCTGTCGCGCGGACCACTCTCGCCCATCTGGTTATTAATAGACCTCTTCGCATGGGGCAGAAGACCGGCTGACTGGTTTCACTCTCTGAACAACACTTGTTTACAAACAATGTTTTAGTTCCGTGAGAACGGAGAAACTTCCCAGACTAGAGAGATCAAATAGTTACGAAGTGAGCTGTGAATGTTTCAGAGCGTGATCCGTTGAAACTGTGGGACGAGCAGATTATGTCATTTTGTCAGCTGGTGAGTTTGGACTTGTTCATTATTGAAACGAATTTTCACGACTTGTGGAGATAAACACGGTGAATGTCACAGCCTCTTACTGGGTGATGTCTTTTTCATTTCTTATGGTACAGAACCTGGGTGTCGCTAAAACTGAGCGGTTTAGTGGCTATATGTAATGTGTTAATGTGTTAGAGAGACTTTGGAGGCAACATGCAGTTTTAGCGAGACATCGACATATTGCTACTCTTTTTTGGTATAAAACCAGCGCTTACGGGGCTACAGTTGTTTTTTTTGATTTTTTATGCTACTTTATACTGAAATTCCCACAAAATTTAGCCCTCAAATTTTTCGTTATGCGTAGATTTCTTTTTTCGTGAAAAAATTGCACATTCATGAGTAAGCAGATGAGAAGTTCTGACGCAATTATGGCGCATGGTTGCGCGCGAGTAAACCGGGCGAGTAGGTTTACTCCTACGTAAGGAGCTCTCTGTAGATGTTTAATTCTTTCACTTGGGGAACTCTATGAACTTTTCATTGATGGATTTTTTGGATAATGATCTGGTTAGCTTGATGAGCCTGGCTAGAGTCACGAAAGGACGAGTAGTGAAGGCCCTAAGGGATCTAATGGTGGGGTGATAATTTTTTTACAAAATTATTCCACGAAATAGTTGAAAACTTATTGTTAGTACTTGGTAGGGTGGTCTATTCTCAATTCCTAGTTCTTGTTACTATATTCAGTTGTTGGTTTTCGCTTATTCATTTATAATAAATTTTAAAATAATTGAGAAGATACTGGGCGCGTCTCTTTTCTAGTGGAACTCCACTTTTTTCTTCCTATTTCACCCTCACTTCCGTCAACCCCTCAAACCGCCATCCAGCCTTTACTGAAACTTCTACCTCCGTGTTTATTTCATTCTTTTTATCAAAAACTTGGGCTCTCATTCCTCCTGCCAGATGTCACTGAAACTTTGGCGAACGATTTGGTACAAAAGTAATGTGGATGTAATGTTAGCAATCATATGATTTCACCGTTCCCTCATGAGCTTTTGAACAACAGGAAAAGTAAAAGGAAAAGTATAATTCTAGTACCTCATTCCCGTGATGAGAAATTTGGGCGGAGGAGTCCATATATCTATGTGACGGCTCTTTCTTTTTTTGAAGTTTTAACAGCGTGAGCTCTATTATTAAAAAATTGATGGATTAGAACTCGAAGTCCCTTACTTGCGACGTTAGACTCTTTTTCGTGGTGGACTTTGTGCTGGGATTGGGTGTTCCCGAACGTTTTTAGCAGAGAGGATTACTAGATTAGTCATGCTCCGTACCACCTTGAGGTAGGGTTCTTGACGCATTCAATCTGCTTAGAGGCGAAAATCTTGGATCTAATACGTGTAATTCTCGTCCGTTAATTATTTCATGGCAAATCCTATGACGATCCATGGGGATAATTTGTTCGCGATAATTCTGATTTCTGATATTGTGTCATTACAGGTGAATAAGGTCAGCGATATGATCACACAACAGCATCCCGAATTGGCAAGATGAAATGTGGAACTGAGAAAGATGCGGTGTGATAAACTCGGTGAATATCGGTTATGTGTCTATGACGTCATCATTGACAGATGAGGCAGCGAGAATTGTGAAGTTTTTGCGGAGTTCCCTTGTTTTTCTTGCGATTTTTCGATGTGGTATCCTCAGATGACGTCATTACCCTGAAATGTCTGCAATTCTACGTGTACTTTATAATTATTCTCTCCTCTTAATGCACATTTTAATTAATTTTGCAGGGAAGATGTGTGTACAGATGTTATTTGAAATGAATTTGAAACCGTGTCCTGATGTCCTGATGAAGCATGCGTTTTTCTTGAATTATTGTGATGTCAGTGTTTTTTTTTTTTTGGAGGTTAGGGCAGAGTCAAAAAAAGGAGACTGTGGAAACTTTGGGTTGAGCGGATACGAGATTTTTGACGACCCGAATAATGGTCCGGAAAACGAATGGGCCAAAACTCACGAATAACGGCTAAACGGACAACCGAACAAATATGATACGGACAAACCTGTTTATAATACACAGGGTCCTAGCATTTGTGGAGAAAAGACCAGAATTTTCCGAGATTTGATGTCTATGACCAGTTTTCTTTCAATTTCAAATCATTCTATCTCGCCATTTTCTGTTTACCAGCATGGGACGAGAATTGTTCCCTAACTGCAATAGGTGGGATCACACAAAGTAATTCTGGAGTAGAAATCTTATCCGTCTACCACGTGCACGGCCTTGATTGGTTGATTACTCCTGAGATACCGTAAGAGTACTTGCGAGCTGGAGGGCGCAGACAGCAAGACGAAGACCTCAATTCTCTCTTCCACTTGGAAATAATCTTTACATTCTCTTTTGCACAAAAGAAGTTTTTCTCACTTCACCCCTCTTGACCTGTTGACCTCAGCGTTGTTAGGTGGGTCTCGTGGGAAAGTTTCTTCCCGGTATACAAAACCTGTGTTCAGTGTTGTTTTCCCGAAAAATGTTATGGAATGCTGAAGCTATTCATCAACATCAGCTGTTTCCTAGAAAGATGTCAGTCTTCTATAGCTTTATTTTCTCTGGAAAACAGGTACGTAGACGTTGTCCACGAAGCGGAAAGGGCGTGGCAGCATCGGGTAGTGGAGAACTACACCAGTAATAATTCCTCACTGTGTACTTCAAAAAAGTTAAAGACAAAACTGAAAAATGTACATATCAATAGCAAGGAGGAGCATTAATCATATTTCAGTGAAAAATATAGAAAGGAATTCACAGGAATATGAATAGAATAGGAGTAAAAGAGTAAAGAGGAAAAAGGAAAAACAATTTGAAAAATGAAGAAACATAGGAAGGAGTAGGGGAAAAGGAAAAATTAAAGAAAGAAATGAGGAGTGTCGAACCTGGGACCTATAGGAAGAAGTGCTTTAAGGTCTTACACATCACTGAAAAGTTGGCAGCATGAAATGATGATGGCGTGGAAACAAAATGCGGATACATGCTGTTGACTGTAGACCACAGTAATGTTCAGAGTTGATAGAATTCAGCATTGGACCATGAATCGATTTCGCATAGAACTATCTATAACATTATTTCATACTGTATTACTGTTTTGTTGATGCTTCTCGGCTACGTACAATGAAGTCGAACAACCTTGGTAACTATGTATAAGCATGTATGTAAAGGGAAGTTGTAATGTGAACATAGAAAAAAGTCAGATCTTTCTCTTGATTAAGCATCTCCTTTCACTGGTTGACATAAGAAGAGGACCAATAGCAGATATCTGGGTGCATGAAAGGCTTAGAGTTTAATAGTTTTCACCCGCTTTGTCCAGAGCCAAGATGCATCACTGTGATTACCCATGGTAAACGTGTTAAGGTACCCAAATCTACGCTTCACCTATGCGGCGAATCGCTGGGTTGGTGAGCCCGGTCCGACCCCCAGCGCCGCGAATAAATGAACAAGGAGTAAAACTGAAGAAACCAATCATAGACAAAGTAATTTTGGTGAATCCACTAATTAGACTGAGCTGACACGAAACTAGTAAGAATTTATTCAGTCCGATAAAATAACAAAGTGATGTGAACTCGATAAAAGATTGAAAGAAGTTCACAAAAATATCAAACAGTGACTGATCCAATATGTGTTAAGGTCTGAGTCCAATGTACTACGTAAACAAAGGCCATTATGTAATAAAAACATGATTAATAAATGCAATAGAAAAATGGATAAGAAAAAGTGATTGATGAAGAGATGAGGCCGCCACAGGCGGAAAGGTCGCAGCTAACTAAGACTGCCCCGAGGCCGGACCCATCGATTGCCGATAGGGCGGACGTGATCAAACGTAGATCACAGCCGCCCTCGGCATGATCATGAGTGCGGTACCACGGGCTTCTCCTGAACGGGAGCGATCACTTCGTGACAACTTGACACCCATCAACATGCTGACTTAGATGGGACCTTGTCCATACCCAGTTACTACCCATGGGTACGAAATTACCCATCCTTCCAATGCATCCGATCCTAGCTACACTAGAGGATATACAACAAAGAATTCCTTGGATGAGCATTCACCCAGAGTCACTCATTCGTTAGCATATCGTTTGCTGATGGGAAATTCACTATGGAACCCTGAAATTGTAAAGGTTTGAGATGATCAAAGAAGTAACTTAACATCGTAAAGATCCAGTTCTCCCCTGTTTTTCCTTTTCATTCTTTTCTTGGATGAGCATTTATGTGGAGTTTTCTCGGAAAGGAACTACGAGTACGTTTTCATGAAACAGCTGAAACCTGTCCTGTCAATGTAAATACTAGCTGTCCACAACAATTTACGACCAGCATTCGTTGTCCCCTGCGCTGAATGCGCTCCGCAGAAGCCGCCATAGGACGAACGAGAACGAAGTTTCTTTCGTATTCGATTTCTCCCCAGGCGTACAGACGTCGGCGTCTACGCACGCGGCCAACGCGCACCGAAAGCTCGTGCGCGCGCGTCACGAGAGCGAGAGTGGCCTCGCAGTGGCTTGACCAGTTCATCGACGACTCCGCTTATATGCGCTTTTTGCAGTGGTTGCTGCATCGCAGCGCTGCGCAACGCTGAACTCGTTGCGCAGCCGGCCAACGCTCGCTGTGGTGCGTGCGCTGCATGGGACGATAAGCGTCGCTGCGGCTTTCGCTGTTGTTCACAAGCATCCGCGTTCGACTGACGCCCACGCCTAGAGCGGGTGTGGATCCGAGAAATGACCTTGAGAAGTGAAAGGAGCAGCAGGTGAAAGCTGCAGATGAAAGCGCGAGCGTTCGCATTTGGTGGACGTCTATGTAGTCAACTGCGGAGGTGCAGGAGAGATAGTTCAGTACAGTAGAGTAATGATAAAAACCAAACAATGCAGTAGATATATTCGATTTCTAAAATTTGATCTCGAATAAGCCGAAAGCTCACATTTTCGAAAAGAAGGGACGTTACAACGCTTGAGGAGTGGTATTTGGGTCTGAAATGGATTTAGGTCTTTCTAGCTTGATATGGTAACTGGAATATTTGGGTACTGCTGGCGTTTAGTGTATAGTCCTTACGCGCAATCGGCGGAAAGTTTTCAAGCGCACCCAGCATGCTGCGCGTGCGCGACGCGGTCCTCTTCTGGGGCTGTCCGGTCGATATAGGTCACCCACAGGCCTCGAACCTTCAAATGAACTTCAACCAAAGGAAAAAATGGAAGAAAAACACTCACATGATCCAAAAATCCGACGAACGAAGGGGATCACTGCCGCAAGAAGGCCGCGCCGCGCACGCGCCGCATGATGGGTGCGCTCGAAAATTTTCCGCCGATTGCGCGTAAGGACTTTAGTTTCTTATGTTTTGCTCCATGCCACCCATTTCATGGAGAACTTCCCCGAAACATGGAATAATTTTCTGACGTACGTAGTGAGCTTCAGAAAGAAAACCTATGCCTAGTTTTTCTTGCCCGTCCTCATCCTGGATTGACGGCTGAGGGCTTGTGTAGTAACATTTTTTATTGTCATCATGTCCACAGTGATTGCGAACCGTTACTGCATCGCAAAAAATGAGACCGCTTCGCGTCACTTAGGCGGCGCGGTAGACCAGCTGGGCGTTGGGAGATGTGTTCAGGCTATTGTGGTATGCGATAGATTCGAAGTGAGATGTGACGTAAGATCAAGTACGACGTGAATTTCAGTGGAATATCAGCGAAGTGAAGCAGAATGTTCTATTGTTTGACAATGATGGTCGATTGTTATGGCTTTGCAGAAAATGAGTCCACGCCGCGCCATCCACGCTGCGCGGTAGGTCTGTCGATTACTGCTTTGTCTGTAGCTTCTACAGCTGATTTCTTCATTTGTGGGGATTATTAATGAACTTCACCTTGCTGTGTACAAAAGCCACAATACTGGCAGCGCTCCGACAGGCACGACGCCTAGCTGGTTTGCCACTTCGCATAGGTAGCGCGGTGCGGGCTTATTTCCTGCGGTGCAATAACGAATGACCATGACTACATCCCAAAGTGATAGTAGCTATGCGGGTATCAGTGTTTGTATGAATAAACATAGGTGTAAATATAAATAAAATAAATATAATTTAACTACATATAACATAAATTTGTAGATGTGTTAATCCACGTAAGTTTCTTCAGCTGCGTGGTAATTTTTATACTAGGTGCGTGCATTCGACGCTAATGCGTCTATATGATGAAGGATGGTCCAGTCGCAGCAGTTACGCAGCTCAGACGCATGCGACACGCACGCGTTCACAGATTTGTGGTGGCCACAAGTTATTTTCACTAAGGTTGAAGATGTCACGTTGACCGATTTTCATGAAAAATCCTCGGCGAAAGGATGCGTGCGTCTGACGCGCGACTGACACACGCATCTAATATGAATTGCCCTGTACTATTACTAGAGTTCTAACTTTACTCATAGGTAGTCAGCGTCTCTATATATCCCTAAAAAGTGAGGGTACAAAAGTGAGCAGGTGTAATTATAGAGCCTGATTGTATTCGCTGAACAGCGTACTGTTTGTGTAAAACAGTTGCGTTTTTACCCCCTGAATCGTTGACGATTACACTGGTTTTTCGATGCTTCAATGATATTTTTACGCGCACTTGTGAATAGTATGAATAATCAGAAATTCCATCTGATAGAAAGTGCAAAGCACTTGTGCGTATGTGCATCGAAAGAATCACATTCTATACATTGCACTTCGTTGTGTGAATGTCGCTGCTGCTGCTGCTGCTGCTGGCCGTGTGCACCGCGTCTTGTGCACAGTCTTGCACAGTTCTGCAAGCAGTTCTGCACCTGGAAGGCCGGTTTTTACCCAGTCGCCTTTGTTCCAGTGATTGAGGGATCTCTGCTCCTCCCGAGAAAAATCTCATTCTAAGGCTTAGATCTTTGAGAAGAGTTCATTTTTTTTTGAAAATTACTGTGCTCCGCGCTGCAATTGCTGAATTGTTCCGCTCCTAATTAGAGCATTCTAGCAAAGTCCTCGTGAGCTGCACTTTGTAAATAGGTGCAATCCTCGTGTTCTAGGGCAGAATCAGTGCATAAACTGAGGGCAAAAGGATTTTAGCACATATTCTGCACATGCGGACTTCTTCTGAAGCACTTTAGTGCCTTATGATACTGTAAACACTAATCACTCTTCTTCAAGCGTGTGAAGCATTATACCTGGAGAGGACGGCGCGGGAAGCTCTGCGATTGGTCAATTTCACGCGATCGGCCAATCAAGGAGCCCGGTCACACCCCTTTTTGAAAAATCCGAGAAAAGTAGACGTCTAGAGGAAAAAGCATGTTCTTTGGAATGTTCTGGAGAGAGAATTAACGAATTTTCTGGCTTTTATTCCCTCTTCCTAGCTAACTTTCAAGATGGGTGTGGTTGTAGTGTGAACCTTGCGCAGTGAGCTGAAGCGCATACTAAATCCACGCTGGGCCAATACTGTCACAGTTATTTAAAGGTAGCCCAGTAATGTAACTCGCGAAGCCAATAGTAAAAAAAAACCGGTAATCCGACTAGGATTTACCGCGCAACTCGTCCATATCCTGGGGTTTCGCCGCGTTCATCGCTTTGCGGCGCGACCTCTCACTGAAAAGCTGCTAATAGTTGACCAATCGCAGCGCTCCTCACCCAGCCTGCAGCCACGCCCCTTGAAGCAGGTGCAGAAGGTCCGTTTCCCTGTCGTAGTGCATCGGGATACGGCTTTATCAGACGTCCAATGTACAGTTTTTCTCAATGCAGTTATGCATTACAATACTTATGGGTTAGCGCTGTTAAGAACTTTGTGGAGATAAATAACGGAAAAAAAGTCGCTTGAGAAAACTCTCAGAGCCAGGAATATATCCAGGGAATATACTTTTTATCGAGTAAAAACCGAATGATTTAGACAGTTCTGTTATTTATTTGAAATCAGAATCGAGCATTCGAGTATTCAATACAGGGGAAACGGCACGTTTTATCTTCCATCCAGGATAGTGCTGCTCTCTTTCGTTCGAACATTCGAATATTCGACTGTATGCGTTGTTCACTCCTAAGCATAGATAAGGTGGAGAAGTCTATGAGAATTACTTTCCATGAGAAAAAACTTCGAAAATGCTAAAATTATGAGTGCAGAAAAGCTTATTCTTTTCTTATACGTTCT